>CM028692.1:48838179-48983279 GCA_016771965.1 Brassica carinata
AGAACGTTCGTGTGAAGGAAATCTGATGACATTGTGGGTTCTTGAGGATGCTGAGAAACAAGAATGGTCGAGCATTACTTATGACTTACCTTATCATTGGGACGCTACACTTGGGTATGGAGTGACTGATGGAGAAATTCATGGGAGCCATATGGTGTTTTGTCCACCATTTAGTGTTTTTTATTATGATTTTGATATGGATTGTATAAGTGTAGTCAGGATCCGAGGAATAGAGGATGGTGATCTTAGAGTCGATGGGTTCGGCGAGCTAACTGGTCACACGTCATGCCGTCCAGGTCACATTGAGAATATTAGGTTCTTGTGAGCTAATTATTGTAATTATTGGTCATGTTTTATTAACTTCTTCCATTCAATTTGATTGTGGTCTTGATTATCTGAGTTTGTTAGAAAATGATTACTTCTTATTGTTTTCTTTTGAAGACGGTTTTTGTCAAATTTTCGAGTTAATTGTGGAGTGTGAATAAACGAACAATCTATATAGCCTTGGGAGTTCTGTTACATTGGTTACTTTGTTTTTGGCTCGACATCTAACTTTTTGTTGTGAAACAACAGTTCTAGAAAAGTATATTTTTATTATGGACCACAGGTTCGTTATATATACAAGTTACATAAGGGATAAATGGAAAAACCTAATCCCATAAAAAAAGGGAAAAGTACATATTTTCTAGTTTATCTAGGAAAAGAAAAACCTACTACAACAAGGAATAGGAAATAGAAATAAATACAAGGGAACTTGTAGCCGCCTCTGGTTTGGTTCGGTTTGGGCCGTCCCTGGTTGGTACGGGCCGGTTCGTCCGGTTATAGACCGTCCACTTCAATGGTTTATAACATTCCCCCTTGGACGTCATAACCGTTCAGAGTTCGTAGTGTGCTTCATGTTGCCTCATTAAAACCTTACCAGGAAAACCCAGTGGAACAAAACCTTGGTGAAGGAAAAAGAGTACAACACACAATACTCCCCCTGATGAAGGCATCACTGAAGATCTTCTTGCATAGACTTCTGAATGGTGCTTCAGTGAATTTGGAGTACTTGTGCTTCTTTGTACTTGTTCGGACATGTTCTATGGTTCTTGACCAGAACATAGACACTCTATATATGGAAATGTCTCTTTTGTCATCGTCCATCTATCTTGGATAGATTTCGAACATAAACGCTTATGGATTGTCTCATGGTCCATGTGGATGTAACTTATCATCATGTCTACCATCGTGCGTTTTGTTTTCATGGCTTTTGACCAAAAACTCTTCATGAACCTTCTTTAGTATGTGCCCACAATTTGTTCATGAATAACTATCATATTAGTTTGTTGTTTCTCAAAACCAAGCCACGTTTTGAGTCGACATGTTGGTCGTCCCACCTGGATGATTTGGGCCGGAACAAGACCGAGGGGATTGAGACGGAACGGGGCCGGACATGGTCTTGGTCGATATGGACCTTTTAGACCTGAATCTGATCCATTCTCCCTTCTATGACTTTCTAACGTTCCACTCTTGATATGTTGGATTATGGATCTCAACACATATTCCATGACCATGATCTTTACTGCAAATCATTGTAGTCCCATCATGTCTTGTCTAAGGATCAATCGAAACTGATTATCCTTCCTTTAGGTCGGTTTATTTACAAACACAAGGAATTTCTTTTCATAATGAAGTATGGACTGACTTGGATTGTTCTTATAGAACATCTTTACTAAGTATTACTTAGTCTATTATATGCAGCTTCTCTTGCTTCAATCCATGAACAGCTTAGGAACAACGCTGTTCTATGAGAACTTCTTTTCTCATCTTTTAGCTATCTTTATTACCTTTATCCAGTGATCAATATGCTGCTCACTACATCATTTCTTTTCAGGAATCGTGTGAACTTTTGTTATGATACTTCAATGCTCATGCTCTAAGTGTAAAATTAGTTATTTTCGCTTTGAGAATTTTTAGTAAGATTTTTAGAACTTTAGAAAGTTTAAAATCTGATTGGTAAAAAACAGACTTTAAAAACTTTAGAAATAAGTCAAAGTCTCTAAAGCCATCAAAGTTAAAATCCCAATTGGACCCCAGACAATCTATTAGCCTTGCGAGTTATATGTTATATTGGTTACTTCGGTTTGGGTATTTCTATTCTTTGATTATTTAAGAATAAAAGCTACTGAATTAAACTCTGATCAAAACTTCAGTTTGGTTCGTTTCAGAATTGATTTTTCGGTTTGTAAATATTATCGAGATGCATTATTCTATTTTGATTAGTTGCAGGACTAAACACTGCACAGGTAATATAATCTACTTTGGATCATATCTTAGGATGCTCATTGTTCAATGATTTTTTTATTCAGCAGGAAAATAAGGAAGCAAGCTACGGGAGATCTCGTTCTTACAGGAGAGATGTTAGGATTGAGAGCCAATCAGCACCCCTTTTGCTGAGAACGGACAATGCCTCCTTCAGAGAAGCTCTACGGATGCGTTCATCTCTGACACGGAAGTTCAGCACGTATGCATTGCCAACACCTGTGGAAACAGCTAGAAGTCCCTCATCTATTACAAGTCTAGCTAACAACAACATGGCTTCTTCTAATCCCGCAAAGGCAATAACAAAAACAATTGGTATTCATCCCCACTGGAAGCTCAAGGACCCTCAAAGGTTTCTTCTAGACCGATGTCAGCCTTGAAAGAACAAGTTCTGAGAGAGAGTAACAAGAACACATCTTCTCAGCTGCCTCGCCTTCGTCAGATGGACTCTTGTACTGTATGGGGTCACTCAAGAGACGATCCTTTTCCGGTCCAATTACAAATAAACCATTACCTAACAAGCTCTCTCTTCACTGTTTATACTCAGGTCCAATCCCAAGGAGTTCAGTTTCCAAGTTACCAAAAGTGTCGACATCATCTCCAACTGCTTCTCCTACATTTGTCTCAACCCGAAAATAAGCGAGCTCCATGAGCTTCCTAGACCACCACCACCATCAAGCATCTCTGCTAAGTCCTCGAGGGTATTTGGATATTCAGCACCTTTGGTTTCCAAGAGCCAATTGCTTAGTAAACCTCTTGTTTCAAGTTCAGCAGCTCCTCTCCCAATACCACCTGCAATCACTCGTAGCTTCTCTATACCTACTAGCAACCTTAGAGCAACAGAGTTAGACATGTCTAAGACGAGTGTGGGCGCTAATAAGTTAAGCACTGCCTCGCCTCCTTTAACCCCCATGTCATTGAGCCATCCACCTCCATCTGCTATTACCGGAGCAGAGCACCTAACGATATCCAAACAAGAGGTAACCATAGATTCTCTATACATTTCTGAACTGTTCAAGTGTTCTGATATTTGTTCTAATGTGCGAGTTGTAGAGGACTTGAAGGTGTAAGCTTATAGGAGGAGGAAGAGATTCCCTCTAGTTGCAGATATGTAAAATATCCCTCCTGTTTTGTTCTGACAATGCTGAAAGAAAAAAAAACGAGAGAGAGTCAAACAGTGATAAGGAATTGCCAAGTAATTTTGATTTTCTATAATTATTCATAGGTTTATAACATTACGATTATTTATTAAAGTCAATTTATAAGATTACTGAATTTTGAAATAATATAGTTGTTGAATTGATTGGTTGCTAAATAGTCAGATTCTCCCCAATTGGTAATTACCACTTTAGTAAACATTGAGTATGACCCATAAAATAAACTTATAAATTTCCTTGGACAAGGTTAAGAAAAGCAGTCCCATATTGAGCTGAAGATCGATCATTACATTTTTCAAGGTAAGTGATGCAGAAAAAAAACGTTGCACGCTAACTTGTGATCTCACATGTATTCCCTTAACACGCTACCATGTTTCAGTTCTTACCTTCCTCGTTTCATTGTGTTATTGTAAAAAAAAGGCCCTTACAATTGATCAACATATAAGAGGCCTAGGCCCAAAATAACAGCAATAAGAAAGTGATGCATCGTACTAAACAAAACGAGATTAGCTTTCTGGTTACAATTCCGAAACTAAAAAAACAAGAAAAAAAGAGAGCAACGTGGTATATTTGGTTTCGATGGAGAAGAGAGAGGAGACCCACACATACAAACACACTTTGATGTCACTTTCGATCTGAAACATCTCTATCTCTGTTCAGAGATTCCCTTCTTAGGCCCCATTGTCTCTCTTTCTCTTATGTTACGAACCTCTCTTGTACCAGCAAATACCATAACATATACAGTACTAAAAAATATCTTATTGAATTAAGAGAAATTGGTTATAATAGCCATTAAAAACTATAAACTAAGTAACCATAGTAATACAATGGCGAGAACATTGTGTGTATTATTCATTGTTGTTCTTTTACTAAGATTTATTTGTGTATGGTTCAATGTAATACAAAATTTACATTGTTATCTTTTTGTAAACGCCACATATTTATTTTTCTTTCTTTACACCCATTTTCAAATCCTTTTTCTTTTAATGTTACAACACAATTTCTATAAAAAAACTATTATAGCTAAAAGAAAATTTACATTTTCCACATACATGGTAACTTAAATCTTTTAAACACTTACAAATTCCTCAAAACTTATGAAACTTTTTAGAAGTAAAAATGTATTGTCCTATTTTATATGTTATATATAATGACATACCTTCTCAGCTGCCTCGCCTTCGTCAGATGGACTCTTGTACTCTCGTGTGGGGTCACTCAGAGACGATCCTTTTCGGTCCAATTACAAATAAACCATTACCTAACAAGCTCTCTCTTCAGCTCGTTTATACTCAGGTCCAATCCCAAGGAGTTCAGTTTCCAAGTTACCAAAAGTGTCGACATCATCTCCAACTGCTTCTCCTACATTTGTCTCAACCCGAAAATAAGCGAGCTCCATGAGCTTCCTAGACCACCACCATCAAGCATCTCTGCTAAGTCCTCGAGGGTATTTGGATATTCAGCACCTTTGGTTTCCAAGAGCCAATTGCTTAGTAAACCTCTTGTTTCAAGTTCAGCAGCTCCTCTCCCAATACCACCTGCAATCACTCGTAGCTTCTCTATACCTACTAGCAACCTTAGAGCAACAGAGTTAGACATGTCTAAGACGAGTGTGGGCGCTAATAAGTTAAGCACTGCCTCGCCTCCTTTAACCCCCATGTCATTGAGCCATCCACCTCCATCTGCTATTACCGAGCACAGAGCACCTAACGATATCCAAACAAGAGGTAACCATAGATTCTCTATACATTTCTGAACTGTTCAAGTGTTCTGATATTTGTTCTAATGTGCGAGTTGTAGAGGACTTGAAGGTGTAAGCTTATAGGAGGAGGAAGAGATTCCCTCTAGTTGCAGATATGTAAAATATCCCTCCTGTTTTGTTCTGACAATGCTGAAAGAAAAAAACAAACTAACGAATTTGGTTCTTTTTTCTTTGACAATAAGTGATTGCCATAAGTGTGAAAACACATACATATATAGTGCCATAGAGGTCAAATTATTTAATTAAACTCTGATCAAAACTTCAGTTTGGTTCGTTTCAGAATTGATTTTTAGGTTTGTAAATATTATCGAGATGCATTATTCTATTTTGATTATTATAAACAAACTTGAAGATACAAAATACATCATATAAACAAATTATTTTATTTTTATTATTATATAGTTATATTTATATAAAATTTAAAATACATAAACTATGGATGCAGTTTAATTTCTATTAAATAAAATTATATAAAATTTTAATTTGAATAGAAAATATTTAAAACACTAATAAAATTTTATATGAACATATGTTATTCCATAAAACAAAATATTATAAAATCAACCTAATACATATTAAATTTACAATGATTACTAATTTAAAAGTAAATTATTATCTTAAATTATTTGTGATATTGCATTATAGTATGAATTAGTTAATATAGAATAAGTATAAATATTTTTTGTTTTGCAATTTGTATTAAAATTCTCTTCACATATCTAAAATTTGAATATATTAACATCTCAATTAGCATTTTGATTTAGTGTCCAAACTTAAAACTGAAATCTAAACTTATACATATGTAATAAAAGTAATAATGAGATTATTCATAAATTATTTTCATATATATATATATTTTAAATAAACTAAGAAATTATATATAGTATAGTGATTGTAATTTTTTAAATCAGAACCTAACTTTTAAAAACTAATTAAAATAAATAATTTTTAAAATTAAATAAAATTTTGTAAGCAATAACTTTTTACGATTTAAAAGTCTGGTCAAAATGTAGTACTAGTTTAATAATAAATCCTAACCTCTTAAAATGCAAATTATTTTAGATACTTTGTTTCAAAATATAAAATATTTTCATATTTATAGATAAAATTTTAATTTACTATACCTAGGTGACACTGTATTTTACATTTTTAGAATACAACTGATGTATTCATATTTATAATTTTTTAAATCAGAACCTAACTTTTAAAAACTAATTAAAATAAATAATTTTTAAAATTAAATAAAATTATATAAAATTTTAATTTGAATAGAAAATATTTAAAACACTAATAAAATTTTATATGAACATATGTTATTCCATAAAACAAAATATTATAAAATCAACCTAATACATATTAAATTTACAATGATTACTAATTTAAAAGTAAATTATTATCTTAAATTATTTGTGATATTGCATTATAGTATGAATTAGTTAATATAGAATAAGTATAAATATTTTTTGTTTTGCAATTTGTATTAAAATTCTCTTCACATATCTAAAATTTGAATATATTAACATCTCAATTAGCATTTTGATTTAGTGTCCAAACTTAAAACTGAAATCTAAACTTATACATATGTAATAAAAGTAATAATGAGATTATTCATAAATTATTTTCATATATATATATATTTTAAATAAACTAAGAAATTATATATAGTATAGTGATTGTAATTTTTTAAATCAGAACCTAACTTTTAAAACTAATTAAAATAAATAATTTTAAAAATTAAATAAAATTATATAAAATTTTAATTTGAATAGAAAATATTTAAAACACTAATAAAATTTTATATGAACATATGTTATTCCATAAAACAAAATATTATAAAATCAACCTAATACATATTAAATTTACAATGATTACTAATTTAAAAGTAAATTATTATCTTAAATTATTTGTGATATTGCATTATAGTATGAATTAGTTAATATAGAATAAGTATAAATATTTTTTGTTTTGCAATTTGTATTAAAATTCTCTTCACATATCTAAAATTTGAATATATTAACATCTCAATTAGCATTTTGATTTAGTGTCCAAACTTAAAACTGAAATCTAAACTTATACATATGTAATAAAAGTAATAATGAGATTATTCATAAATTATTTTCATATATATATATATATATATATATTTTAAATAAACTAAGAAATTATATATAGTATAGTGATTGTAATTTTTTAAATCAGAACCTAACTTTTAAAACTAATTAAAATAAATAATTTTAAAAATTAAATAAAATTATATAAAATTTAAAATACATAAACTATGGATGCAGTTTAATTTCTATTAAATAAAATTTTGTAAGCAATAACTTTTTTACGATTTAAAAGTGCGGGTCAAAATGTAGTACTAGTTTAATAATAAATCCTAACCTCTTAAAATGCAAATTATTTTAGATACTTTGTTTCAAAATATAAAATATTTTCATATTTATAGATAAAATTTAATTTACTATACCTAGGTGACACTGTATTTTACATTTTTTAAATAAATGATACTTTATAAAGTACTTTTATTAGTCCTTGCTACTAATCTAAATTGATCATCTTTATCCATGTTTTTATTTTAAAATGTAAGCGATTCCATCTCTCTCAAATTCTGTTTTCGCACTAATGTCTTTCACTAACCACTTAAATCTTGAAAACGTGTGATAATAAACCCAGTTTCCTTCATGTCATAACTTCTCTCAGCATTAACTCTGAAAAATTACCCATCTAATTTCATTGAAGAATTTCAGTATCATAGTTTCAAAAAAAAAAGAATTTCGGTATCTTATAACCTTCAAGAAAAAAATCAAAGAAAGCTAATCAGATAATCAGATAATGAAGAGAAATTTTCAGTGGCTTAATTATCTACATATATACTAGAAGATCATACTGATGAAATTAATAAAACTAGAGGTGTGTCCGCGCTTCGCGCGGAATAATTATTTTGTTTAGCTAAATAATTATTATTGTTTGTTAAAATGTTTTAAGATATTGTGATATTTAGCTTTTTCATTATTGTTTCTGTTCATTCTCATTTTCATATGCATAATGCATTTGATCATTTTTTGTCTATGTGGTAGTTGAACTGAGTCGAATACAACTATAAAGTGGTTTTTATTTTTGATGTGGGGATATTTCAAGATGTTTGATTTGTTTATATGATTTTTATTTTAAAAAATTGTTTGCTTTATATAATTTTTTTAAAATAATTTTTATATAATTTTTTTTAATCAAAAACACGAAGGCAAGACAAACCAAAAATCAGATTAGACGTTTTTTTGAGCTAAGTTAGGTGTTTGAATATAATATTTTAAAATAATTAATAAAATTTAAGATGAATTAAAAATATTGTTTGATTTTATAATATCGTTAATTTGTGTTTCTAAAGGTTATATACGACCTGCATGTATGTGTTCTTCTTGCATTCAAATGTCCCTATAGTTCCCGATTATTACCAAAAAATATAAAATATGACAAAACTCAAAAAGAAAAAAAACAAACTAACGAATTTGGTTCTTTTTTTCTTTGACAATAAGTGATTGCCATAAGTGTGAAAACACATACATATATAGTGCCATAGAGGGGTCAAATTATTTAATTAAACTCTCGCGCAAGAATCCTCCCCTACACGCTGAATATGGCACTATGCAATCTAATGTGTAGTTACCTGTTTTTCCTGTTCTTTTTACATTTTTAGAATACAACTGATGTATTCATATTTATAATTTTTTTTAACTTTGTTCGTTTTTTAGTTTAGTTTTGTTTGTTGTTCAAGCCTAATAGTTATTCTTCTCGAGGAAAATAATCTCGATGAGCAAATTGATTTTCTTCAAGCATTGTAGAGTGCTTTTCTCTAGCCATCTTTGAAGAATTATTTAGATTTGTCATCTAACTTGATGTATCTTTATGCTCAATATCTTTTTGTACATTTCTGTGCTTTTTTATTAATCTCGAGAATCTCTTTTCTCAACATTGACCTTTTTGAAGGTTTTGTTGGAACCATTTATGTTGGTGTTAAAGTTCAATCAGTTGCAAACCATACTCTAAAAAAATTGTAGAAATATCTTATGTATATTAGTGACATTCTGTTATATGATCCAGGCATGGAGATTGGAGAATGATCTTATCTTTGGTCTCTCTCTTGATGCTCTTTTTTCTTTCTACAACTCTCCTCATTTTCTCCATCTTGGCAAGTGCAGATTATTTTTCTCTCATTTTGTTGTGTTCCTTTGTTCTTAGTTCTTACTTTTTCCTCAGCCAATTTAATCTTCGGCTCAGATAAAATCTCTTATTTAGCTTTTTGAAAGTCCCAATAAAAATCTAATTCACAACTTCATTCTTCCATTGCAGCTTCAGCAATGTTCTCTGACCAAAACGAAGTGAGGCTCCCCTTTAATCGCTTGGTTGTTGACCTTGCAGCCCAAAATTGCTTCATTGAAGCTCTTATCCTCTCCTTGGTTTCATCACGGCGAGAAACAAACTCAGAATTATAAATCGTGGTGTAACTACAATTAAATAGTTACATAATACATGTTGACAATGAATTGCGAGCCCGTCATACACACTAATACACACCGTAGGTTCCACATAGAAGTGTATTTAGGCGTTACAAATATTCAAGTTTGGTTTTGGATCACCAATGCAATTAAACATTGTAGATGTTGAACAAGTGAATACTGACTTCTTGTTGCTCTCCTTTGGCATCTTTCCTATATGTGTAAGAGACTGTTATTGACAATCACAGTTACAAAGATACTGTCCGATCATTGCTTGAAGTATACATTCATTGGACTAATCGATAAGCTTCTTATGTGATTAGGACTCATTTTAGTAAGGGTTTTGGAAGTGGTACTTATGATTTATGAAGAAGCCAAAAAAAAGAAGAAGAAAAATTACCTCAATAGCAACATTAGATGCGTCAAAGGACTCACAGCTAATGAAGCCGAAACCTTGCGAGTCCCGATGTCGAGTTTCACATTATCGAAATGAAAAGTTCGGAGGATCGGTTTTTAAGGGTACATACATTCTTTTCCCCCTCCGCAATGGCATATTACTCATAGATTACATATAATATATTATCAACCACAATAAAGATTCTACCTTAGGATTAGAAGCAATATCATCATACCCAATCTTTTCATCCTCATCCTGTAAAAGCAAAAAACTGATCAGCTATTGTAGTTGAAGTATCAATATTTCAGAGTATAATTACCACCCAGACATCATATATAACTAACTCCAAAAAAGATATCATATATATACATACAGGTCAAGGTTTTCAAAGAAAAGTATAGCACCAACATCAAAGCTATTCCTATCTTAGGCCTAATTCATTACAATGAGGAGAAAAAAATGTTAGCAAACTCCTAAGAGGAGCAATTAAACACGTCTATGCACCAAAACTTGCAAGAACCCAAGAACTTCCTAGCAAATAAAAGTATGATGTAAAATTTAAGAAAAATAACATAGAATCAAAATATGATGCTTAACAAAGATGATACTTTGTTTAGGCATTATAGGTTTTCCATGAAGCGTATTCACGTTAAGACTTTTAATTGCCTGCAGAAAAGACGTTACCATTCCATCTGAGCCAACAAAAAAAACTTCAAAAACTCTTTCATAGAAGGGAAGGACCAGGACTTACATATTCAGCATCTTCCTCTTTTGTAATTCAATGAATCAATATTCTTCGTGTACTGATGAGAATAACGCAAAGAGACATGACTACTTATAGGAATGTGATTATAAGTGATGTAGAGCAAGGTTGAGGTGTATTAAATACGGGTTAGTGGGATAAGTGGGATTAAGCTTTTAATATGAACTTAAAAGAAGGTGTAAACTTTATGGAGCGTTATGGCAGACCTTCGTGGAAAGGAAAACGGAATAATGACAAGAGAAGGAAGATGATGAAGATGATTTGAGCGTCTGATTGGTGTTGGGCTTGAATTATTATTTTGTAAGCTTTACGCTTAAGATTCAAAGCCCATAAACTGAAAAATGACATGTTAAAAAGAAAGTTTCTGATTGGTGGATTTTTTTAATTGATGTGGCATATTTCTCCATCTATCTTATTTCCCTTTTAATATAGGTTAGATAAACAAATGTGTAAATTTGATAAATTCTCTAGTGTAAATTGTAAGGTGTAAACTGAAAGCAATTACCACGTTGTGCTGACACCATTAATCACACTTGCTGACGTAATCATGAGCGAGAAGAATATGAAGAAAACAAATAATAATAATAATAATTAAATAAAGGACGAAAAAAAAAAAAATCAAAGAGACGACCAAGTCAAGGCTCAAAGGTTGCCTTTTCCTCTAAACAATCCATTTCTTACGTTCTCGAGAAAGGAGACGACGGAGCGATCATCTCTCTACTTACTCGATTCGCCGGAGAAGAGCCATGAAAACCTCTCTCCGACGGTTGCGAGGTGCGCTCCACAAGCACGAATCTAAGGATCGGAGAGATCTTCGATTTCTGGTTCAGAAGGACGAACTCGCCCAGGCTTCGCAGGTCCCAATCCTTATCTCTCTCTCTATTTCTCCAATTCGAATTCGAGATTGTCTTCGTTTTTCTCCTTGAATTAGTTTCCAATCTAGGCTTAGTGAGAACGGTATAGCGAATGGTGATGGTTCTCGAGAAAGTATCTGTTGTTAGGTTGCTGTGGTGGTGGATCTGTAGCTTTTCTATTTGGTGCTCTATTCGATGTAACTGTTGTTACAATGTGTAGTTTGTATGTGAGATTTTTGCAGGACGTGCAAGACATGAGAGATTGCTATGATAGCTTGCTCTCTGCTGCGGCTGCTACAGCTAATAGCGCTTATGGTAAATCCTATTCTTCCTTAAATAACGTGTTGAGGATAATGTCGTTTCTTTAATTTGATTGATTACTAGATGTAGCTCTGATACTTGCACTGTTGCATTCTCGTTGGGCTAATTTTTATAACGTGTAGGTCTGAATTTGAACTGTATAGTGACCTTATTTTAGCTTCTTTGGATCCCTGTTTATGGAGATGAACGTCGTCCACGTGTTAGTAAATGATAATTATTCTTATCGTTTGCAGATTTCGTTTGCTTGCAGAATTTTCTGAATCTTTGCGAGAACTAGGTGCTTGTCTTCTCGAGAAAACTGCTCTGAATGATGATGAAGAAAGTGGTAAGTTTGCCATTTTAAAATTTTACATTGTTATTGTTTTCGTTACTAATGTTTAAACGTCTGAAAACGAAAGGTTCTGCACTTAAAATCTTCTTTTATGTTGCTTCCATATATATATAATGTGCATCCAAAGCTTTTTGCTTCTCTTATTCTTATGCAGGTAGAGTGTTGCTTATGCTGGGAAAATTGCAGTTTGAACTGCAAAAACTTGTTGATAAATATGTGAGTTTTTCAGATCTGGTTCAACTCCCTTGTCTAACCACCCCAAAGTGAATTGACTATTTATATTGTTGATTCAGCGGTCTCATATATTCCAAACAATCACAGTCCCCTCAGAGTCACTTCTTAATGAACTCCGCATAGTTGAGGTAAAGTTTTGTTTAATATGCTTGCTGATTCATCCCTAAAAGTGATGATAGTAATGTGTTTTAATGGTGATGCAGGAAATGATGCGGCTTTGTGATGAGAAAAGGTTGTTTTCGCGTTGCCTTCTTTTTCATTTCTAGACACCAAAACATCTATGACCGTAACTAAAATATAAGACACCTATTAGTGTAGTTGAATAAATAAATAAATAAATAGTCTACTTTGAAGATGAATACCAATATTTGTTCAGTTTTAGAGATACGTGAGTCTAAAGCTTTCGCTCATGTTAGTAGGCAAAAAGTGTTTCTATTCATGGAATTTTTTAGCTTTCAGGAATGTTTACGAAGGCATGCTTACAAGACAAAGAGAGAAAGGGAGGTCGAAGAGTGGGAAAGAAGAAACTTTTTCGGCGCAGCAACTACAACAAGCTCATGAGGAATATGATAACGAGACAACTTTATTTGTGTTCCGCTTAAAATCTCTGAAACAAGGACAAACACGTAGTCTTTTGACTCAGGCAGCACGGCACCATGCAGCGCAGGTTTTGCATCCTGAGCCGTGTCTTGTCCTTCTGTTTCGATCACCAGAGCACCGTTTTTTGATATCTCCTTTTTTTGAGTTTCTGCAGTTATGCTTCTTCAAGAAGGCTCTTAATTCCCTTGAAGAAGTAGAGCCACATGTACAGACGGTAACCAAGTCTCAGCATATCGATTACCATTTCAGCGGATTGGACGATGATGATGGGGATGATGGAGTAGAAAACAATGACGAAGATGATTCTGAGGTGAATGATGATGGAGAATTGAGTTTTGAATATAGAGGGAATGACAAGGACCAAAACGCAGATTCTTCACCTAGTGTCTCCTCCCAGGTGATTTTTTTTTCATATATTTATGGTTCGGGTGGTATTTCCTGTTTATCCTTTTTGGTGCTTTTGAAGATCGTCCATAGGATAGTGATACTCTGTATGCAAATGCTTGTCCTAATTGTGACCAACTTAATGCATGCAGTTGGGTCAGTCAGACATCACATTTCCAGTAGTTGCAGGACCGAACACTGCGCAGGTAATAAACTACTTTGGATCATATCTTCTCTACTTTTCCTTTCAAATGACTCGGAAACTTTCTCAGGATGCTCATTGTTGAATGATTTTTTTTCCTCAGCAGAAAAATGAGGAAGCAAACTACGGGAAATGCCGTTCTTTTAGGAGAGATGTTAGGATAGAGAGCCAATCAGCACCCCTTTTTGCTGAGAACCGCACAACTCCTCCTTCAGAGAAGCTGTTACGGATGCGATCATCTCTGACACGGAAGTTCAGCACTTATGCATTGCCAACACCTGTGGAAACAGCAAGAAGTCCCTCATCAATTACAAGTCTAGTTAACACCAACAACATGACTTCATCTAATCCTGCAAAGGCAAAAACAAAAAACATTTGGTATTCATCTCCACTAGAAACTCGTGGACCTGCAAAGGTTTCTTCTAGACCAATGACAGCCTTGAAAGAACAAGTTCTGAGAGAGAGTAACAAGAACACATCTTCTCAGCTGCCTCGGCCTTTGTCAGATGGACTCTTATACTCTCGTATAGGGTCACTCAAGAGACGGTCCTTTTCTGGTCCAATTACAAGTAAACCATTGCCTAACAAGCCTCTCTCTTCAACGCCTCGTTTATACTCAGGTCCAATCCCAAGGAATCCAGTTTCCAAGTTACCTAAAGTGTCATCATCATCTCCAACTGCTTCCCCTACATTTGTCTCAACCCCGAAAATAAGCGAGCTCCATGAGCTTCCTAGACCACCAACTCCATGCAGCTCTGCTAAGTCCTCGAGGGCATTTGGATATTCAGCACCTCTGGTTTCGAAGAGCCAATTGCTTAGCAAACCTCTTGTTTCAAGTTCAGCAGCTCCTCTCCCAATACCGCCTGCAATCACTCGCAGCTTCTCTATACCTACTAGCAACCTTAGAGCAACAGAGTTAGACATGTCTAAGACAAGTCTGGGTACTGATAAGCTAAGCACTGCCTCGCCTCCTTTAACCCCAATGTCATTGATCCAGCCACCTCCATCTTCTATCCCCGAGCACGCAGAGCACCTACCCATATCCAAACAAGAGGTAAACCATAGATTCTCTATACCTGAACTGTGCAAGTGTGAAAATCAGTAAGCGTTTTGATATTTGTTCTAATGTATAAATTGCAGAGAAAGACTTGAAGGTGTAAGTTGTTAGTAGCTCTCACTAAAAGCTTATAGGAGGAAGATATTCTCTCTAGTTGCAGATATGTAAATATCTCTCCTGTTTTGTTCTGACAATGCTGAAGAAAAAAACAAAGAGAGAGAGGCAAACAGTGACAAAGAATTGCCGAGTAATTTTGATTTTCTATCATTCATATAGTGATTTATGACATTACGATTATGTATTGAAGTCATTTATAAATTGTTCAAAAAAAAAAGAAGTCATTTATAAAATTAGGAACTACGAATTTTAAAAATAAAATAGTTATTGAATAATTAGTAGCTAAATAGTCAGATTCTACTATTGTTTTACCACCTCATTAGATAAGCTTAGAAGTTGCTTCTACAAGGTTAAGATGAGCAATTTCAACTTCAAGGATACAAAGACAACAACGACCAAATCAGACAAAAAGAGACGGACAGCATTAACCAGCTGAAGATCGATAATTTACATTTACAAGGTTGGTGATGTAGGAAAAAAAAGTTAGTAGCTAACTTCTGGTTTCACATGTAAACCTAAAGGATCTGTAGCTTTCACAAGTCTGCCCTTAGGCCTTAACACGCAACCTGGGGTCAGCTCTTGCCTTCCTTGTTTCGTTGTATTATGGTAAAGTAAAGGCCCTTACAATTGATCAACATACAAGAGGCTCAGGCCCAAAATAACAGCAATAAGAAGGTGAACAATGCATGATAAACAAAAAAAAAAAAGAGATTAGCTTTTCAATTCGGTTTTTACAAATCCGAAACTACAAAACAAAAATGAGCAACGTGGTATACTTGGTTTGAATAGAGAAGGAGAGCGGAGACCCACACATACAAACACACTTTGATGTCACTTTCGATCTGAAACATCTCTATCTCTCCCCAGAGATTCCCTTCTCAGGCCCCATTGTCTCTCTTTCTCTTATGTTACAACTAAGAACCTCTCTTTACCGGCAATGCCATAGCATATATCAAAAAAATCTTACTGAATTAAATAGGTAACAATAACAATTAAAAACTATAGCTAACTAAGTAACCATAATAATACAATAATTAGAACATTGTGTGTATTATTATATACATTGTTGTTCTTTTGCGGATACGTACCAAAATTTATTTTTGCATATTCAAATGTAATAAAACTACATAGTTGTCATTGATGTAAACGCCACATATTTGTTTTTCTTTGTTTTACACCTATTTTCAAATCCTTTTCTTTTAATTTCTTTAACACAATTTCTATAAAAAATGATTGTATAACTAAGAGAAATTTTACATTTTTTCACATACATGGTAACGTAATTTTTTTTTAACAGTTCTAAGTTCCTCAAAACTTATGAACTTTTTTAGAAGTTAAAATTTATTGTTCTATTCTATGTGTTATATAGAATGACATACCTTCTAATTAAATACTCTAAGTACAAAATAAAATTGTTTTCATATTTCAAATCCGATACTATCTTGCCAATTTATATAGTATGGTTCAATCAGAAAATTTACATATCAACCCTAGATTCTATTTTGACAATGTTGGTTATGCAAATGTTTTCATAATTCAGTTTAGATTATTTGTTTGTCTAAATTGATGCAGTTTATTACAAAATTTACTTTGTAATTCAGATATTATTTAGTAAAAAACAGATTTTGGTTTTCATTCTTTCTATTGTACATATTCATATAGTATAGTTTAATTAGAAAATTTATATATAAACCATATATTTTATAGTACTTGACAATGTTGTTTATGCAAATGTTTTTATATCTGACTTTAGTTATGTGTTTGTTTAGAGTTATGTTATTTATTGCATAATTTAATTTGTAATTCAGATAGTAATTCAGATAGTAATATAACAATCAATTAATTGAATTTTGGGTGAAATGTCCTGACATTAGCATAGTTCAATATTTTATTCTAATGTCAGGACATTTCACCCAAAATTCAATTAATTGATTGTTACACTATTTTTATGGTTATTTTCTTAATTTTTGTCCAATATGGTAGCTATGGGTACCAATCAAATTCACCTTTGAATAATATCTTTTCTCAAAACTAAAAAATCTAAACGTTCAAAAAGAAAAATCCATAATATTATTTGGTAAAAGCAAAAAAAAAATCATTTCTCTGTAGGAAAAAAAAAAAAGAAAAGAACAAAACTGGATTGGACTGGTTCTGTCGCTTTCCCTTTTTACACTTCCGACAGATTCCTTTGGCAATTCTCTCTTTCACTATTTTCACTATTTTTTTTTGTTTTATTTATTTTTCTGGTTAAACATATTTGCGGAAAATATCATTTACCTCCAGACAATACATATATTTGGCTATCACAATCTCTTCTCTTTTGTATTTTTGTACAAATTGAAAATTGTAATAGTTGTCTTTGCATGTGTGAGTGTACGTATGGCCGTATGGGCATATCATGGTATGCATTACTTTGACCAATTCGATAATAAAGGTTACAATTTTACACATATATACGTGATACATGAACCTAATATCTTAGTTAACCACACTATATTGTAGCATGCTTGATGTTTGTACCTAATATGTTAGGTATATCATATGGTTTTCAGCTTCGGTCCAAAAAAAAAATCATATGGTTTTCAGCTTTTCACTAGTCTTGATGAGAAAAGAAATTATATAGATTATGGAGTATTCTTAACTGCATTCCTTGTGTATTGTAAATAAACTGATAGTGGGAACGTGTTAATGGTTGTTAGTCTTTATTTTCTTTTTGACGTGATATTTTTGACTTTATTATATAGTAAAAGATTTGTGTGGTGAGACAATTATGATTTTTTTCATCACAAACTTGATAAATGCAGCTAAAGCTTGAGAGCATATTTATCCACGAAACAAAAAAAGGGTTTAAATGTTGACTTTTTTTTGCCTAAATTTTCTTTATAGTTTAGTTGACTTTTTATATTTAAAAAAACCCTTATCCTTCAATTATTTCGCTCCACCCATCATATTGCATTATGAGGTTAATTTGGTTATTTATAGTCGCCATCTCATGACCAGATTCGTTTCATTGAAGAGTAAAAATGAAAACGAAATAACAGAATAAAGGAAGTTCCGGCATTCTTTTCGATATCTACGTTAATTACATTTTAATTTTTACAGAATTTTCCCTTCTTTACTAAAAAAACTTCAAAAATAAAAAAAATCCTCAGGTTAGCCACTTTAGCCCTTCCCGAGATTTATTAAACTTTTATTCTCTCTTCTCAAACCAGCCACTAACCGGATACAACAACAAACACGCCCAAGTCCCAACCAAAATACTCACGCGTCTACCCCCGAGCGTATGCAAAACTTTCAACTCAACACGGTAACAAGGACGTGAGACAAAGTGCGAGCCTCTGTAGTCAATCACCTTTGTCTCTGACAGTTACGGGTCTACTTTCTCATTTTTACATACGAGCGCGTGAACTTAACAACCACAAATTCCGAAATTACCCCTCACTATGTGTTTCCTTCCTAAAAAAAAATATTCTCTATCATAATCTTGTTGTTACTCCTTCCTCAAAAAATATTATTTGCGCCTTTGAGGGAGAAAAAGAGATGAAGGCACCGAACATGGAGACGATAACGAAATCTCTGGAGAATATTTCTCTTAATGATCGGAGAAGAAGAAGAGCCGGAGATGGGTTTGGAAGATCGTCGTTGAGGACAGAAGAGAGCAGCAACGAACATATTCACCCGATCTCAGATAGAACACTGGAGCTCAATTCTCACTTATCTCTTCCCTCTTACTGGGAACAGTGTCTTGATATCAAGGTAACAAAGAGAAAAAAGATCTAATTAGATTCATCCTCTTCTTCTTCTTTTTGTGTTTTTGTCCCAGCTTTCTAGGTTAAATTAATCATTACAGAAACTTCGAACTCGTGTCTGGTATCTTATTTTGGATTGCATTAAATGCATTTTTTCTTGTCTACTTCTGATGCATTTATTGTTCCAGAGGCCGTATAAATATTGTTCTCTTCGTAAGTTTTTTTTTTTTTGTTCTAGGCTTTGTGTGTTAGGGAAAAGAAGTTTTCCTTTTTCAAAGACCAAAATAAACAGGCTTACATATGAAAAAAAATCACTTGTATGTATCTTTTTGCAGAAATTTTTGAAGGGTTTGATGACAGAAAACACTTAAGTAGTTAAGTTCTTGGATAAATTACGAAAGATGGATTTTACAGCTATTTGATGCTTTTCAACAAATCTATCAAAACAAACAAACATTTTTTTTTTTTATCTTTTCTTTGTTCAATGATATGTCTAAGAGATCAATGCCTATACTACCAGAAACTTATATATAAAAAGTACATAGTCATTTGCTTATTTATAGATCTAGGACCAAAGCTTTTTGTCTTAGCACAACTTAGTTGCATAAATAAAATAAAAAAAAAAAAAAAAACTTAGTTGCATAAGAAAGGAGAGTACTACTGAAAGAAAAGGAAAAAAGAATATAAAAAATTTATCTTAGCATTAGCCGTAATATATTACTTTTTGACTGAACTTTAGAGTTGTGTTCTTTTTCTAGACCGGTGAGATTTACTACATAAACTGGAAAAACGGAATGAGAGTGAAAGAGGATCCAAGGAAAGTGATGATGAATTCAGATAATGACAGTGGAGAATCATATGGAAACTTGTTCTCTGAGGAAGATAGCTCATATTACGATAGTGAGGAGTCTTCATCAGCATCATCTCCATCATCAATTGAGAATCAAAAAGAGGATGAGGATGAGGATGAGGATGAAGATGATGAAGACGAAGAAGAGGAAGATGAAGATGAAGATGAAGTAGAAGATGTGCTTGTGGTTGCTGGATGCAAAGCTTGTTTCATGTACTTCATGGTCCCTAAGCTTGTCGGGGACTGTCCCAAGTGTGCTGCACAGCTTCTTCACTTTGATCAACCTCATTCTGCTTCTTCTTGAAACGTCTCTCTTTGTTTCCACTTTTTTTTTTCTCTTATGAGAATTTGTTTAGGTTTCCTCTTTCTTTCTTTGATCATATATTTGTTATAACTGAATGATTTCTCTTGCAAATGAGCGTTAACAACGAGTTTCAATGGCAGTGTTTCACACGCCGGTAAAATGTTAAAATGAATCGGAAGTTTGGAAGAAACGTAACATTTACATATGAGAGTTTCCTATTTCTTTTTTTTTTAGTCTTATACTTGTTATAGTTTTAGTGTTTTCTCTTGCAAATGGGCATTAACAACGAGTTTCAATGACAATATTTTCAGATGGCGGTATAATGCTAAAATGAGTTTGAAATTTGGGATAGAATGTAGCAATTACATGAGAGTTGTGTTGTGTTAGCCTTCACGAGTTCAACAGAATAAATAATGCGTGAAGGGATGTTTAGGAACAGTTGTTGCATTAAAGTTGGTCAATGAAATGAATCAAGCGCGCCTCTTAATTTATGAAGATGAGTGCCATTCATAATGATTGCAACATGTGACTCCACATTTCATGGTTTTCATAGTTTTTTTTTGTTGCGTCAAAATCATTTCTTTTCAAATTTTTATGGAAACAAAAAAATATAAATTAATTAACTGGGACTAGTTGTGAATAAATTATACAATCATTAACGATGGAAAGATATGATAATCAATAGTATTAGCTCTTTGATTTATCATCAGCCTGAATGAGTTCGGCTCAATCTAGTGCGACTCAAAAAGGCGTTCTCCTTTATTAGTTTGAAGAAAGTTTTTTTTCAGTAAAAGATGAATTTGAAAAAAACAATAAAGTTTATTCAAAATATCTACATCACACTTTTATATTTGACTTCGAATTGTATAAATGGTATTTTAAATGAAGAAATAATATTTTATATTGAAAACTCGTTATTATATTATATATTGGACTATGTAATAGAATTTCTGGATTATAAGAAAAATAGAATAATACATTAGTAATAGTTTTATAAACGAAATGTATCCGATATAATGAATGGCCCCAAAGGTTTAACCAAATTTTGGAAATACTTCCATCCCCCAACAGTAAAATAAAAATATTGAAACTAAAATTCGAATTTAAATGGGGTTATTATTCGGAATCAATCAAATCAAGTACTACTATTTCTATTTAAGTAAACTTGAACCAAAGTGACCAAACTCTGAGTTAGACCTATCAAACCAAATTTGTTTGGTTTTGTCGAGAAGAGAAAACAGAGTTTACTACAAAAAGGAACTCTGATGAGACCAAACTAAGCCCGAAATAAATTCGGTTATAACTCGCTTCATATATAGTTTACAGATTGATTGACCAAAAAATGAAACGCTGTTAATCGGTTTGAAATTCTAAAATCAAGCCGAACCAGAAGGCACCGACCCAAATCGGATTAAACCGAAATGAACTGCCAAGTAGTTGTCAGTAGTCAGTACACCCAAACTGCCAAGTGCCATTCACTCGACAAAACCAGTTAACGACTTATACTTCAGATTATTTTCCCAAAAATTAAAGTTAAAAAAGTTGAGAGTCTATAGAGTGAATGTCTTGTATGTTCTGAATTTCTGACATATTCTCAACATATCGCTCCTTTGAGCTTTCAAGTTTCCATTGCCAAACGAATTGCAAACGTAAAGCTTCAGGATGACTTCCTACCATGTTTCTCATGAGTCGAATCAATCACAAGGCAACCCTTTAAATATTTTTATAACTTACTTCTTCTTCTTGCTGAATTTATTTATATATGTGACAAACTAGCAGAAATTATACCAATATACCATGCATGATTGCATGGTGTATATATCTCGTATGAAATTTGCGGACTCATTGCCACTATACAACCCATAATGGAGGCTCCCCCGCCACCTTATCGACCAACCAGGACGAGGTTTCAAGACTACTACAGTGGCTAATGCTATGGACCTATGGTCAGCTACATCCATATAGATACGAATACTATGGAGAAAGAGAAGATGAGGTTTGCTTTCCATTTCTCAGAACCTGGTATATTCCAATGTTAATCTATTTACATATATTAGCGTATCAGCAAGCAATGGGGTTTTCTTCCCTAAAGCTCTCAAAAAAATATTAATAGAAAAAAGATAAAAGTAGAAGAGAGAATAAAAAGTTTAGAACATGCTCTCATTTGTGCGAATTATCATTTTTGTTTTGTTGAAATACAGAGTCTTAGTTTTACTTGTCACCAACTTTTAGTACTAATCTGATTCCAAAGATGATAAAACACTCATATAATCGAATCTATACCCAAGTGATGGACAAACTTAGAGAGATTCTGATGATTCTTTTCTGAGTTTTAAAAGTTATCCTGTTTATGTTCTCCTAATTACTCAGATCATACGCATTACTACTACTACCTCATTGATCCATCACCAGTATCTTGGACTGCAAGTAACTGTTAAATGTGGTCGTTTTCTCTTAATAAATTTGCTTTTCTTCACCACATTTAAAATTGGGAGGGGGGAATAAACAAGGCATGATGATCATTCAACTACGCATATGTTGTCTGATGCCAAGTTACCCATCAGCACTGAGACGGATCGCTATCTTTCACCCTCCCCCAAGTTAGTAGACACAACCGTGGAGTTCGTTTTGTTAAAACCCCCAATACTTTTCGCATTTTAGTTAATTGTCTCTTCCTATATATATATAATATTATTAATCTACTTAGTAGGGGAAGCAAGAACTCAAACTTAACAAAACCAAATTTATGTTCTAAAAGCAACAAATCATCCACCTATAGTGCGCCATCAGGGGTGTCTGAGTTAGTCAAAACGGTAAAACAAAGATAATTAACTGATGTCCATGTTTATATAACATGTCTGAATCAGGCTAAATGCTAAAACGGTATAAATCTCCATGTTTATATAACATGTCTGAATCAGGCTAAATGCTAAAACGGTATAAATCTCCATGTTTATATAACATGTCTGAATCAGGCTAAATGCTAAAACGGTATAAATCTCCATGTTTATATAACATGTCTGAATCAGGCTAAATGCTAAAACGGTATAAATCTCCATGTTTATATAACATGTGTATAGAGCCCTCCTCTGGTAGCATCAATATTCAATCAACAATGGTGGTAAAAAGATTAATCATGAGAAGTAATCTGGAAGCAATATATACGACCAAATCTACACATATAAATATCTACAACTTATCTGCGATTTTGGCCACAGCATCTGCTAGCTTATTGAGAACAGCAACTAAGTTATCACCATGATCTTTTCTTTGCTCTCTGTCTAGTTTCAAGTTTGTATTCTGAACTTCAAGCTGTGCCGCCAGTAACTGTCCGTTTCTTTCCAATATCTGTATCAACTGGTTCTGCATACTCTCCGCCCCTTCTTCTTCCTTTTCTTCATCTTCACCACCAGATGTTCGTTTACGCTTTCTAGCCTCTTGTGACGTCGATCCAGCTTCCGGGTTTGCTGCTTCTGTATCTTTCTCTTTCACTCCACCTTCAAGCCCAAAAATCAAAATATTTGGTGAAAAACAAAATAATGTAGACCCTTACAACATAAACGAAAAGTTCACGCAGCTTTGGTACCACAACTAGTCATCAACATTAATAAAATAAAACCATCTTGCAACATAACTACATAGTCAAGATGAGACGCACAGAGAGGTAAACATTCATAAGTCCTCCAAATCAAACCACCCTACACTTATTGACACATTTTATCAAAGATAAGCCCTCCAGGTCACTGGTTCGAACCTCAGCATTAGCAGAACATAAAAACGACAAAACACGAACCTTGTTCTGCTCCACACGCTGCTTGCTTCTCCTTGTCTATAACATCTTCATTAAAAAACAACAATTTTTTTCCATTAGAACTGACGTCATGATGACGAGAACATATAACACTTTCGAGTTTGATCTCAATCTTACCCTGAAGCGACTTGGCCGCCGGTTCTCTCCGTTCTAACTCAGACAACACTCCCTCCGCCTCCG
The DNA here is from genome assembly GCA_016771965.1 of Brassica carinata. NCBI lineage: Eukaryota > Viridiplantae > Streptophyta > Magnoliopsida > Brassicales > Brassicaceae > Brassica > Brassica carinata. The sequence continues at coordinate 48,862,050 of CM028692.1, forward strand.
ACGCCGGAGCCAAACCGAGCGCAAGAGCCGGAGGAACCACGCCGCCGTCCACAACATCGTACACTTCCCTGTCGAAGAAACCAGGAAGCTTCCTCTCTCTCCGAACATCGTTCCTCATCACCCAGTACGACTCCGTCTCCTCCTTCACCCGAGACTCCCACTCCTTTATCTTCTTGTAGTCTCCGGCGAGGTTGCTCCACCTCTTCCGGCACTGAACCGGCCCTCGGTTCACCCCGTGACGCCTGCAGTAGGACGACACCGAAGCCCACTTCGGCTCCATCTGACCCGACCCGAGCGCCATGCCCGCCGCTCTCCCTCGCCGGACTCTGTTCTCCGCCACTCTCTTCCCCTGGATCAGCACCAGAATCTCCTGCCTCGTCCACCGCGGCAGCCTCGCCGTCTTGACGCCGTCGTCTCCGACTTCGTTAGACGGCGCACTGCTCTCCACCGCCGTTACCGTCGACGGCGGTCGCTCAACGCCAGCTGCTGTTCCAGAGCCATTGAAACGGAAAATGTTATTTTACTTTTAACACCGTTTAAATTTTTCCGTTTCCTGTGGCACGTGATGACAACACGGACTCAGATTTAACGGCGTTATGGTGAGGACATCCCGTTACGGCGCTTGTCTCAACCTTAGCGGCGGAGATAGAGAGAGATACAAACAAGAGGTGAAGGGTTTGTTTTGTGAGATATAATCAAGCTTTATTTAATCTTTTGTTTAATTTGGTAAATGTAGATAATTTTGACCCTTAGATCATTAGATCGGGGACTTTATTCCAATATACCCTACCACTATGAACAAAATTCTAATCTGTCCCGTTATAAAACTTAATTTCTTTTTTTTAGTCTTATACTTGTTATAGTTTTAGTGTTTTCTCTTGCAAATGAGCGTTAACAACGAGTTTCAATGACAATATTTTCAGATGGCGGTATAATGCTAAAATGAGTTTGAAATTTGGGATAGAATGTAGCAATTACATGAGAGTTGTGTTGTGTTAGCCTTCACGAGTTCAACAGAATAAATAATGCGTGAAGGGATGTTTAGGAACAGTTGTTGCATTAAAGTTGGTCAATGAAATGAATCAAGCGCCTCTTAATTTATGAAGATGAGTGCCATTCATAATGATTGCAACATGTGACTCCACATTTCATGGTTTTCATAGTTTTTTGTTGCGTCAAAATCATTTCTTTTCAAATTTTTATGGAAACAAAAAATATAAATTAATTAACTGGGACTAGTTGTGAATAAATTATACAATCATTAACGATGGAAAGATATGATAATCAATAGTATTAGCTCTTTGATTTATCATCAGCCTGAATGAGTTCGGCTCAATCTAGTGCGACTCAAAAGGCGTTCTCCTTTATTAGTTTGAAGAAAGTTTTTTCAGTAAAAGATGAATTTGAAAAAACAATAAAGTTTATTCAAAATATCTACATCACACTTTTATATTTGACTTCGAATTGTATAAATGGTAAAACGGTATAAATCTCCATGTTTATATAACATGTGTATAGAGCCCTCCTCTGGTAGCATCAATATTCAATCAACAATGGTGGTAAAAGATTAATCATGAGAAGTAATCTGGAAGCAATATATACGACCAAATCTACACATATAAATATCTACAACTTATCTGCGATTTTGGCCACAGCATCTGCTAGCTTATTGAGAACAGCAACTAAGTTATCACCATGATCTTTTCTTTGCTCTCTGTCTAGTTTCAAGTTTGTATTCTGAACTTCAAGCTGTGCCGCCAGTAACTGTCCGTTTCTTTCCAATATCTGTATCAACTGGTTCTGCATACTCTCCGCCCCTTCTTCTTCCTTTTCTTCATCTTCACCACCAGATGTTCGTTTACGCTTTCTAGCCTCTTGTGACGTCGATCCAGCTTCCGGGTTTGCTGCTTCTGTATCTTTCTCTTTCACTCCACCTTCAAGCCCAAAATCAAAATATTTGGTGAAAACAAAATAATGTAGACCCTTACAACATAAACGAAAAGTTCACGCAGCTTTGGTACCACAACTAGTCATCAACATTAATAAAATAAAACCATCTTGCAACATAACTACATAGTCAAGATGAGACGCACAGAGAGGTAAACATTCATAAGTCCTCCAAATCAAACCACCCTACACTTATTGACACATTTTATCAAAGATAAGCCCTCCAGGTCACTGGTTCGAACCTCAGCATTAGCAGAACATAAAAACGACAAAACACGAACCTTGTTCTGCTCCACACGCTGCTTGCTTCTCCTTGTCTATAACATCTTCATTAAAAAAAAACAATTTTTTTCCATTAGAACTGACGTCATGATGACGAGAACATATAACACTTTCGAGTTTGATCTCAATCTTACCCTGAAGCGACTTGGCCGCCGGTTCTCTCCGTTCTAACTCAGACAACACTCCCTCCGCCTCCGACGCCGGAGCCAAACCGAGCGCAAGAGCCGGAGGAACCACGCCGCCGTCCACAACATCGTACACTTCCCTGTCGAAGAAACCAGGAAGCTTCCTCTCTCTCCGAACATCGTTCCTCATCACCCAGTACGACTCCGTCTCCTCCTTCACCCGAGACTCCCACTCCTTTATCTTCTTGTAGTCTCCGGCGAGGTTGCTCCACCTCTTCCGGCACTGAACCGGCCCTCGGTTCACCCCGTGACGCCTGCAGTAGGACGACACCGAAGCCCACTTCGGCTCCATCTGACCCGACCCGAGCGCCATGCCCGCCGCTCTCCCTCGCCGGACTCTGTTCTCCGCCACTCTCTTCCCCTGGATCAGCACCAGAATCTCCTGCCTCGTCCACCGCGGCAGCCTCGCCGTCTTGACGCCGTCGTCTCCGACTTCGTTAGACGGCGCACTGCTCTCTCCACCGCCGTTACCGTCGACGGCGGTCGCTCCCAGCGCCAGCTGCTGTTCCAGAGCCATTGAAACGGAAAATGTTATTTTACTTTTAACACCGTTTAAATTTTTCCGTTTCCTGTGGCACGTGATGACAACACGGACTCAGATTTAACGGCGTTATGGTGAGGACATCCCGTTACGGCGCTTGTCTCAACCTTAGCGGCGGAGATAGAGAGAGAGATACAAACAAGAGGTGAAGGGTTTGTTTTTGTGAGATATAATCAAGCTTTATTTAATCTTTTTGTTTAATTTGGTAAATGTAGATAATTTTGACCCTTAGATCATTAGATCGGGGACTTTATTCCAATATACCCTACCACCTATGAACAAAATTCTAATCTGTCCCGGTTATAAAACTTAATTTCTTTTTGATTTTTTTTAAATACCAAAACATACATAAAGACAGATAAGGGTTTAATGAATCTCATAAATTACAGATCCAACTGGACTTTTATTTGGATTATCCACACCCAAACCCATATAAATCGGATCCTATACCTAATATATTATTTTTAATCCCTTCAACTCTTCTTCTCTTTTTTCTTTTCTTCTTCGATTCTTTTTCTCTTCCCCTCTGTTCTCTATGCTGTTTCAATTTCTTCTTTTGCGGTATTTCTTATAAATTTGTATATATTTTTCTTCTTATCACCTCAATTAACCACAAATCAATCTTTCTTCTCTTGACCATACGATCGCCACGTGACACATCTACCGCAAAGATGAATCTCAATCTCAATGGGACCGCACACGCTCGTATTCTCGCTGTCGATTCTCTAGTCCTTCTCAGCCTCACCTCATGCATTCATGCTCACCAATTCTCAAACTCGGTTCACCATAGTGATATGATTTCGTCGGTAGGCCAACCCTCAAATCCGAATAAACCACGATTTTTTCCGACAAGAGCGTTCACGATATTCTCTCCCTCTTGAAATTTACTGGATCTTTCTCTTCCTCCGATTACTCTTCTTCGCCGCCGCCGATGTCACCGGAGGAGGAAGAGATCTACAACAAGCTCCGAGCCGACATTTTCGACCACGGTAAGGTCGATCCTCCTCGGAAGATGGCGAGATCCAGCGAGGATCTCTGCGTTCGCTGCATGCGGACAGGATCCTCTCCTTCCTCCGTGACTTCTCTTGTTAACATCTCGCTTGAGAAACGAACAAGGTGAAGATCGTGAGATCGGGATTCGTGCTTTGTTGATCGATGTGCTGAAATCGGGAACCACGGAGGCTAGGAGCATGTCGCCGAGCTTTGTTTAGCTTACATGAGAACAAAATGGTGATCGGAGTTCTAGGTGCGGTGGAGCCTCTGCAGCGAGCCGAGACAAGATCGGCTCTGCGTTGTATCCCTTATCGTTGATTCAAGTAACATGACTTCGGCTGGTTAGAGCGGTAGCGGTGGCGACTCTGCTGTCGATGGTTAGGTCCGGGAGTCTACGAGTCGGATCTGTTGGTGTTTTGTAACCTCGCGGCTTGTCCTGATGGAAAGGGTGCGATGCTGGACAGAAACGCGGTGGCGATTCTTGTGGGGAAGCTTAGGGAGGAAAGCGGGGGAGGAGATAAGGCGGTGCGTGCGGTTTTGTTGACGCTTTGTTAGGGGAACCTGTGGTTTAGGGGGTGGGCGATTCAACTAATTATGATTTTACCATTAAGACATAATAAAGACTTTTCTAAAACATGTCTAATTTAACAAATAAACATATATATGGACATATGATCACGTAATATATGAGATACATATTCTATAAATAATTAATAAGACTACAATTAAGATTCTTAAAAACACGCATAATATATGGTAATTCAAGGTATTTTATGGTAGTTCAAGGTAATTTATAGTAATACCTAGTAGTTCATATTATTACACATAATAGTACAAGATAATTCCTAGTAATTCTTTGACATCTTAATCTCACAAACGTCTATGTGGTTGGCAACATGTCATTTTACATTTTGAGACAAATTTCGGATACAATATCCATGTGCGGTCATTGGTAACATCTCACGTATTAACTTAATCAAACTTCCATTTTTATCCGAAATGTTTTCTACATATGTTTTCATCACTAGAGTGTGAATTTTATCTTCTCACAAGATCCATCTTATCTTAGCTCCATCATTGATGTTACTTTCTGTGTAGTTAAAATATATGATTGCTTTGTCTTGTGATCTTTATAGTTTGTCCCTGAGAAACCTATTGGTAGTGAATAAAGGGAAAGATAAGTTTTTTGTATCAAATTTATTCCGATTTCTATAGCACAAAGTTGATCAAAAGAAGGCTGACAAGAAACTTAAGTCTATTGGGAACATGTTTATGTGTGTTAAAACAAAAAATTTAAACTACCAAGTTTGATAAGTATTACCAAAAAGATTTAAAAAAAACTTGTCTAAAACATGTTAAAAAGACAAACAAAAAACTTATCTAAAACATATTAAAAATTGTTCCAAAAAATTTTCAACCAACAAAAACATGTGTAAAACATGTTAAAAATTTTAACAAAAAAAACATGTCTAAAACGTGTTGAAAATGAGAAAAAAATATTTATACTTAGTAATACTCAAGGCAGTAGTAATATTTTTTCTTCATAGTAATATTTTTACAAATTACAACATTTTTTAGTAATACAACATCAAAAAATCAAATTTATTAGTAATACCAATTTATTTAGACAATTTTAGATTGTATATAACACATTGCCAGAGAAAAATTTCAAAAAAAAATATATTTTATGTTATTCAGCTCATTATAGCCTTCCTATCAAGACATTAGTTGGAAGTATAAGGATGTTTTCTATGGAAATGAGAAGTTTTCTATCAACTTGAGAAACTAAAACTATTTTATGTTTAATTTGACAAATAAACATATATATGGACATATAATCACATAATATATGATATACATCTTCTAAAAATAAATAATAAGACGGAAATTAAGGTTCTTAGAAACATGCATAATACATAGTAATTCAAGGTATTTTAAGGTAGTTCAAGATAGTTCAAGTAGTTCCTAGTAGTTCATATTACACATAGTAGTTCAAGTAGTTCCTAGTAGTTCTTTGAAATTTTAATGGTAAACGTCTCTGTAATTAACAACATGTCCTTGACATTCTGAGACAAATTTCAAACAATCTTCGGCATCTCATTTACCTCAATCTTTCTGTATATACTCTCAACCAATTCAATATACATGTGAATTTCATCTTTTCTCGAAATCCATCTTATCTCAGTCCCATCTTTGATATAAATTCTTCCATAATCAAAACATATGATTGTAACAAGAGATGCCATATATTTCCCTGAAAAGATAGAATTACTATTAGTTAAAAATTTTAAGAATCTAAATTATTCAAGAACGTTTATACATAGTCGATCCAGTAATACTAGTAATACACGTTTCACTTTAGTAGTACTAGTAGTTCCAGTAATTCCTAAAAAAAATTATTTTCATCAATTAACACTTTTAACAGACCACGAAGGTGTTATACAACCAACAATATCGTCTACCGCCATTGTAATGTATTTTGCTTCAAAACAAAGTAAAATAAGCAGAAATATACAAATAGTCCTTAAACATCATTTTCATATTTGTTTTATAACCATAAACAATATAATATATATATATATATATATCCTTCGTTTGAAGAAAAACGTAATTTTGAAATTAATTGTTGGTTAAAATATTATTGAAATACCATTTTATTAAATTTTTATTTTGAAATATTATTGTAATATAAATATTTTAGAAATTAATTGTTGATTAAAATATGAAATATCTTATAAAGGAGATAAAATTTTAGTTTAAACAAAAATAATTTATATAAGTATTTTATTAGATTTATTTTTGTAAATAAATGTTGATGAAAACATAATTGAAATACATATTTTATTAAATTTTTGTCTTTTGAAATATTTTTATATAACCAATTTCTTATAATTATTTTATTAAATTATTTTTAAATTAATTGTTGATTAAAATATTATTTTATTAATTTTGTATTTTGAAATATTTTTAAAAAATTTATATAAATATTTTTGAAATTAATTTTTTAATTAAAATATAGATATATTATTTTAAATTTTAAGGTTATATAAAAGATATAAAAACTTGAATTAAGGAAAATAGTTTAAATAAATATTTTATTAAATTTATTTTGAAATTAGTTACTGATTAAAATATTATTGAAATACATTTTTTTATCAAATTTGTATTTTTTAAATATTTATTATTACTCACATTTTAATAAAATTTATTAAATTTATTTTTAAAATTAATTATTGATTAAAGTATTATTTAAATACACATTTTATTAAATTTTTTCTTTCAAGTTATTTTTGAAATATTTAGATAAATATTTTTGAAATTAATTGTTGATTTTAAATATTATTTTTAATAATTTATTTGTTATTTAATTATTTGATAAATATTATTTTGAGATAAACATAATTTTTTATTTTTTTCCATAACTTTTAGCTGTATTAATCATCAACAGTTTTTTTTTTAAATGTCTTAAAAAGGATTTGGAAAAAAAAAATTTGGGACCCACTCGAATTTTTTTAAAAAAAAACCTGAAAAAGATAATCTGATCGATTAGAATATAATCTGGGACCCACCCGAAACAAAATAAAAAATAAAAGGAAAAGAGAGTAATGGTGGGTCCCGCAATGTTTAAAAAAAATAATAAAGAAAGAAAGGGTAAGAAAGTAAGGAAGAAAAAAAAGGGATAGTGAGAAAATAGGTGGGGTAGTTAGAATAGATTTTTTGTAAGTGGGGCAAATTAGAGTACTTTCCTTGGATGGGCCCTTAACCCTTTCTTAAGGTTCATGTAGATTTGTTGAGTTAAAGTCAAAATCAAATAGATAAGTAATCTTTAATTATTTTAGTCCAATTAAGGACTTACTTTGCTTTGATTGGGCTATTTGCTAATTTTCTTGACACATCACTATCATCACCTCATTTTCTACGGCCAAGATTCAATCTCAAAACAAAATTAATACGCTAGTAGAGTAGTAGTACATACCACATTTACATTTCATATTATTTTTATAATATGAAAAATATAATTTAATCAAACTAAGAATATGTATATAATGTAAAGTGGTAAATGAAAAGTATCGGGAGAAAGGAACCCCTTAAAAGACTTAAAGGGTAGATAATGAAATGAAATGATGCCCCTTACCACTAATTTTTCTCAATTTCCCTTGTGTACCACTCAAAGTCTATCTCCTAAATCGCATCATTCGTTTTTAATTGTCTTATTAAAATGACTTTTAATGCTTGATTATGCCCCCTCCCCTAAGCTTAAAGCCACCTTTTTCCCCAAGGAGTACCCAACGAATTAATCTTTTGTACTCATACGCATCTACGACAAAGTTACAATCAAACTCTAAACAAAATCTATCTATTAGACCATAGACTATAAGCAACAAAGCATATTTTGTATAAAGTATAAACCAAGGGCGTGACCACATTTACGGTATCGTCATAGTGATTCCTTAATTTAAAACAAATCATACATGGAATTAACATATAGTAAGTAGTATAGTAGGAGATAGTGGAAAATAATATATATATATTGTTGTAAACTAATAATAACTTTAGGAAAAAGATACACATTTGGACTTCCAAGATCGCATATTACTATACAAGTGTGTTTGGAGGTGTGGAGAGTGTTTGTGGAGTATGTGTAAATCTTTATGGCATATTTGATCGATCTTGATTAGTCTGCGAATTCGGATCTATGGTTTAGATTCGCGCCGGTTCTTTTCGGATCCCAGTTTTTCAGTTCTTCGCATTTGTACTCTATTTAAATATCAGAAAATTTTTTAATTCGAATTTAAGTCAATTTCTTTCAAATTCGACCATTCAGATCTATAATTAAAATATTTGTAAAATACTTGAATTTTTCGAATACTAAACAGTTCAGATCTTTAACATCTGAGAAAAACTCAAAATATACAAACTCATTAAATTTTAGCTAAAATCTGTTATATTATCTAAAATTTACAAAATAACCAAAAATAAATTATTATTAATAAACATTTTGAACTCTAAAATTGACATTTAAAATTTTATATTTTTAAAATATTACAAAAAAAAATTATTACAAAATAATAATAAAGATTACAAAAAGATATTATAACTAAATCATAAACTAAAATATAGTCAATAGAACACAAATGATCATATTTCTTGATATTCGTGTTTTAGGTCATGTCTACATCAGTTTTTCGGATCAGATCTATTTGGACCAGGTATTTTAGATCATTATGGTTCGGATTTTTGAGTTCAGATAAAATGCTTAAGATCTTAATTACATAAATTAAAAAATATTCATAGATCACAAATCTATTAAGAATTAGGACTAGCTCCATAATATACAAAATATTATGAATTTATGAATACATTGATACCAACTAGTACACATGGTTATAGACTAACGAACTGGAATAAATTAACGAACACATAAGTTTCAAGAAACATGAAAAGCTCATTCATATCTCAGTACATCACAAAACACATACTCAAACAGGCAAAACATAAGGAGCTTTATAGACAAAAGCTCAAATCTCAGAAGATCGCCTTTTATGATTGTTTGTAAAAGGGCGATGAACGTCATCATCGTAGGAAGCTGTTGGGTGGGAAGTGTCTTAAAGGGTTCTGTCGCAGCAGCTCTGTTTCTCTGCATTATTATTTATAAAGGAAGAAACATTGTTACATACACAAGTTATCTGATAATAATTTAATTGATCAAGGGATTTTTATGCTTACTTCTTTATCTCACGGCCATCATTAAGGGGCAAAACGTTTGATGCTGATGGTGAGGTGGTTTCACTCTTCTTCTTCTTCTCTACTCCCTCACTGCTGTTTCATAATCAAAAGTTAGTAACAAAACATCTCTGCCTTGTGTAAACATAAAATATTGTCCAACTTACTCTGTACATTCTTCTTCTTCGTCGACAAAAACCTCAAAGGAGGAAGCAGAGGCGGCAGCAGCAGTTCTCACAATGGGTTTCTGAGGAACCTGTGAGAATATATATATCAATGCAGATCAATTTACAGAGAGAATATTTGTTTTGTTTTGAAGGTTAGAGCAGAAGCAAAAACCTTGAAAGCTGCCCATTTTGCAGGTAAAGCATTGTTCTCTTTGTTCCTCTCTGCTCTGCCTCCAAGCATAAGCCAAGAACCACACTCTGGTTTTGACTTGTCTGGCTCTGTCTGATCCCCCAATGTTGTGTCCTTGTAGATAGCCAAAGGTGCCTTGGATGAGCTGCAAAAATCAGAGAGAGTTGCACAATAGTTTAGAGTTTTGGTGAAGTTTATATATTCTTAAAGCAAGAAATACAGAATCGACCAAACTGCTTACTGATTCAGCTTTGTTTTTTGGGCTTGTTGTCCTAACACCTGCCTTCCTGTATCTACACAAAACATTGCCATGTAAGAGAGAGTCTTAGCAGAACATATTAATAAAAAGTACATAGTAATTAGTGTGTGTGACTCACTGTTATTATCTCCCCTAGACAATATAGTCCCAAAGCTTCTTGAAGGTAAGTCATTCTCCTTTGTCTCCTGCTAGTAGTTAAAATATTAATCATCATGTGGCAAAAAACTTAAGAGCATACAGTTTACAAACAGAAGAAACTTCTTACATCATCAACTGTTTTGGACCTTCTCATAGTTCTCACCATGAACTTCTTGTAAGCATCACTCAACTTTTCCATAGGCTTTGCATTTCTGCACAAAGTTTCACACTTTATCAATCAAACCATGTGACAAAAGCCATAGACCAAAATGAAGAAACTTACCTAGAGATTCCTAGATTGAAGATCTCATTAGCCATCTTCACCTTACCCTTAAACTCCATGTGCAAGGCGTAAGCTATGTAGTACAAAGCATGCGTCTTTCCAATGTCATTCACCTCCAAGAACTTATAAATCACTTCAGCATCAGCACAATGCTCCGCCTTCAAAGATAGCCACTTTCTTTTAGCACTACTCGCCCATACAAAGAAGATCACTCAAGGGAGCTAAAAAGGAGAAAAACATTACATATTCCAACCAGACTTTGAGATAACGAAGATCATCCTTGTACCGTTCCGAGTGCCAAAACTTCCGAACGCACTGCTCGTAAATCACCAACAGCCCCGAGCACTCCCCACCTGGAGGAAACGCCTCCTGCACCCATTTAACACACCTGGAGAGAAAGAGAAATGCTCAGGTTCAAGAAGACTTTGTATATAATCAAGAATTATAAAAAAAGGAACTCACTTTATCCATGGAGAGAGAGGGTCATCACCATCGTACTCATCTATTTCCTCGATCATGTTCCTAAGTATCAGAAAATCAATGAGTGAACGATTCGATTGAAACCCAAGAGATCAAGTTGGAAGCTTTACCTCCGTTTCTCGACGAGGTTCTTTCTTAATTGGTGGTCGGAGTGAGATTTGAGAGCGTGGTTGAGAAGACGGACGTTGCGTCCTCTCTTTAGAGGCCGGACGTTTTCCTTGAAAAGCTCCCACTCGTGTCCGGTCTCTTGCTTCGAAGCGAAGAACTCTGTTTCTGGATCTGAGATCTCGACCCTCGTTTCCGCCATTGTTGTTGTTTCTTTCTTCTTCTTCTTCTTCTTCGTTAGACTTTTGAGACAATTTTTTTTTAAAATTCAAGGGAAATATAGCCGTTGGTTACTTAGGGAGAAGCTTCCACAGCTTTGTGATGTTGATGATATGGGAGAGCGTGGTGGGCCGATGCTGTCTTGGGCCATTTTTTTTTCTTTTTTTTTATAACATAATTTATTATTGTAAGCAAATTACACAAATACATACACAATATTGAGAATACAACAAACAATATAGATAAAATGATATATAAAACCATAGAACATAGAGAATAACTTGAGAAGATGATTCTCTTTGAGGTCTTGCGATCTTCAAATCTTTGTCGCATTATAAATACCAACTCTCTTTGTTGTATTACATTGGCCTTGTTTCAATTTAGATCTATAGATATTCTATTGTATAGAATCCAATGTATTGATTCAACCATAAAAAATAGAAATTGGATAGGCTGATTTTCAACGATTATACGAACATCGCCATACAACAAAGAAATAATATCTTTGAAATGTTGCCTTCTTTTTTATGCATTCCACGATTTTAGTGCTACATTTTGATACAAAATATATTGTATCAATATATAAAATCTGGAAAATTCTTCTTTGGTCAATAGCACGCTTCTTCTGTCGATCTCGAAACTTTTTCTGTATGTTGAATCCAAAGTGATTTTTTTGGTGGACGTTGTTTCCACAAACATCGGAAAATCATCACATGATCGTGATAATCACCAAACACATTTGATTTTGGATTCAATCCAGCAAGATTGGTTGTGTTGTCGTCGGTCATGGCCAGAACGTCCATCCCGGAGATCGAAATAGCAAATTGAAAATTATATATCAATTCACCATAAGTGAATCTGAGAAACTTCTCAGAGAATAATGAACACTGAAGAAAAAGAGAAAAACACAGAAAACATACCAATCTATGATTCATTTACACACGTTAACTAGAAGAATTGAAGCAGATTGGACAATGTGAAGAAGAAGGCAATCACCGCCTTCTCAATCGCCAATAATTGCTTCTCCCCCTCGCATGGGCCATATTTTTTTTATAGTCGTTTACATTGCATTTTGTGTTGGCAACTGCATTTTAAATATTTTCTTACAAGTTTTATTAATTTTCATTTAAATAGTATAAATAAATAACGATGCCCAAATATAATTAAATTATGTTGATGTGTGTATCATGAATCTTTGATTACATTTAACATTAAAAATAATTAAAGATTTCTAAACGTACTTTGCCGTTATAGATTTTAATAACAGTTGTTGCCTTAAAATTATATTTTTAATATATGTTTCAGTTATTGGTAAGTTATGATTCTAGACACACATTTACAAGAGTATGCCTAATTATATGATTTTGTTTATAGTTAAACCAACCACATTTTTGAATATAAATCTCTATCTCACTTATAGCATACATAAACAAATAAAATGTTTTTATAACTTTTTCTTACTTCGATAACTTGACAAACAAAACATCCATCTGATAAAAATGTGCTAACTTTAATTTTCTAACACTAGATAACAGAAATATCCATAGAAATGAAGAAACATGTGGAACATAATGACACACACTTGAATTATTCACAATAACAATTGTGGATATGGATGGTTGTTGAGAGTTTTCCACATCAATTTAGTTTGTCAATGATTTAGTCTCTCTCTGTCTCTAGGTTCTAGGTCAAAACTTTCATCTCTCTCTCTCCCTCCAGTAGAGATCGGTTTTTGTTCTTGTATAAAGCAGCTTAAATCTCTATTTTGTAAATTTGTTGCTTTGGTCTATCTCTCTCTCTAGGTTCTAGGTCGAAAATTTCATCTCTCTCTCTCCCTCTAGCAGAGATCGGTTTCTGTTCTTGTATAAAGCTTACATTTCTATTGTGAAAATTGATTGCTTTGGTCTGTCTTTAATGTTTATAATTTCATTTTTTTAAAAAAAAGAAGAAAACACAGATATGGGAAACTGAAAATGTTATTAATTGATGTTATCTTTTTCTTTTTGGGTTTGTCTTGCAGTATGAGTGACTGAATAACCTATCAGAATATGGCTATCATGGAAGAAGTTCTCCATCAAGGCGAAAAACAGGTATGTTGGGCTATCAGTCTGACAAGACATTTAGCTTGTCTGCTAAAACTTTGTGGAACATTAAATATGAATGCCAAGCTGTCGATTCAATATCTAATAAACAAAGTAGGGCGTTTACTCTTTGGAACACAAAAACCGAGGTCATGAATGGGTCCATCCAGTCGATGGAAACAACTGTCCCATTCCTGGTCAATGGAACAGTATCGGAACATGTGGTTCCTCTGCAAAATTCGACTCTGGAAAATCTTGCCCTTTGAAAGCAACGTTACAAAGCATTAGATAACAAAAATATCCATAGAAATGAAGAAACATGTGGAACATAGTGACAAATACATTCATTAGACTACAAAAATTTGGTTTCAAGATTAAACTGCACTAATCTAGCATTAAGGAAAATTGGTTGATTACATATAGTTTTTTTTTACAAAAGATAAGAAACTAATTAGCAACATCTCGCAAATTTGCAATAGGATTGTTTAAAGTATATCATTTTAATTTATCTGATTTATTAGAATTTTAAATAGAAATTTTTAGTTAATTTCCAATCGGAATGTATATATGGGTAATTGAGTTTACCAGTTCGATTGTGAAACCTTGTCGAATATAAAAAAAAATCGAATAACTCTACTTTGTTAAGTGGACAATTGCATTCATTCAATATTTTCTAAATTATTTAACTTTAACTAAATATTTTTTATGAAAGGAAAATCATACCGAGATTTCAATGTGCGGTAGAAGGAAAATCATACCGAGATTTTCGAACATTTTATATGCATTTAGTGTTTCTTCCATTATTGTTTTTTCAAGCGAATTTGTGGCATACAAGTTTGATTTTCTTCAACTAGACTATTATATTAAAGAAATTTTTGATATACCTGAAATCTTAGTTTTTGATGAAAAGTTTTTTTGCTCAAATTAATGTGAAATGATTTCAAATTTCAAGGAAACTAACATGATTTCAAATTTTAAGGAAACTATACCAGCTAGCTTATACTGCATAGTCTCAGGGTGAATTTTATTTTATTTTGTAAATAATTCTAAGTAGATATGATTTTGGTGGACAAGTTATCAGTTGACAAATTTTGATGAACATTTTCTCAAACTTGAACAAGATTAAAAAAGTTTGAACAAGTTTTCATGGACAAATTCATGTGTTCAGGTTTAATTGGCGAGTATGTGTAGATAGAATCAAATGATAATATTTTTATTATTTTGTAAATAATTTTTCGTATAAGTGTTTGACTTCTTTTTATACATTTGAGGATGATCTCTTGAATATTTTGAAATATATTTTTTTAGATATAAGAATCTAGAGAACAATGAGATGACTTTTTTAATGGTTTTTCCTGGTGGAAAGCGTGAAGGCAACGTTGGGTTGCTGAGGTCTAGGTGGGAGTAAGCTTTGGAAGTTGTATCTCCTTCTGGTGTTTGTCTTTTTTTGGCTCTGTTTTGCTCTGGTTGTTTTGCAGAGAATTAGAGCTTTAGCTGTCTGTTTGTTTGTGTCTGTTTTTTTTGTTTGGGAACTCTGGGTGTTTTATCAGTCTTTATGAAATGGAAAAACTTTGAAGGAAAAAAAAAAGAACAATGAGATGACAAAAAAAGAGTTAGAGAATGATAAATTTACCACTTAAAGATTTATAATTATGATTCTTTTTATCTGTCTGAGAATAATTATGAGTTAAAAAAATAAGTTATTCTAGTAATAATAACATAAAAATTAAGATTACTAAAATAACATCAAATTATGTTATTATTACTAGAATAACTTATTTTTTTTAATTACTAAAATAATTTTTATGTCTAAAATACCCTTATTTTCTTTGTTAACAAAAAAAGAAAATTACAGTTTTTTATTAATTGCATGTCATTAATTTTTTTTTTTACGAAACAGTAAAATAAGTCTGCCACTAAAAAGCTGCAATACTTGATGGCAGTTTTAATAAACCGTTGCAGATTTATTTCTTACCGTAGACTTAGTATCGCAGACTTAATTCCATCATATACTTTCACAAACAAGTCTACCTCACATAATGGCAGATTTGATTGCACTCGCAGATTTATTTTAGGTTGGCAGACTTTTAGTGGCAGATTTTTATCCTATGACGGCAGGTTTTGTAGTATGTCAAAAAATTTGTACTGGCATACCGATTTATTTCGTAGACTTTTTTATAATTTGGCAGATTTTTGTTTTTATGTTATGGCAGACTTATATTTTCTACGTTTAAAAACAACAAACTTTCAGAATAAGTATGCTTTGTTGGCGAAGTTATAATAACAAAACTATCTTCTATGTGATAGCAGATTTTATTCTAGTTTCGGCAGGCTTTCAAGAGATGACAGACTTTATTCTAGTTACGGTAGGCTTTCAATAGATGGCAGACATTATTCTAGTTACGGCAGACTTTCAAGAGATGGCAGACTTTTTCATTCAGAATCGGTTTAGAAAATTAATTGGTTAATTAATTAAAATAAAAAAATTCCGGTTTGTTCTAATTAAACCAAAATTTCGACCACACATGCAATAAGTTATTAAAACCTAGGTTTTGCCGTAAAACTTCTTCTTCTTCTTCTTTTTCAAGTTACGATCTTTTTTGGACAATCTCAAGCAAAACTGATGGAGGAGGTTATAGCCGTTTGTGGGCAGTGGTTATTCGAGAAGGATAAGTGGATGTTTCACGTTGATAGCAGAAGAGGAAGCAAAGTAATTCCAGTCAGTGACAATACAAGCTTTGAAGATATGATCAACATGGTTTATGAAGACTACGGATTAGATAAGAGACATGTTAATATCGAATTGAGTTACATGCTTGGCAGGAAGAGCTTGATGAAGCTAACTCGTGACACACCCCCAGTTAAAATTGGGAATTTTCGACAGTTACAAGGTTTCTTCCGTCTTCTACAATCTGAAAAAGTCCGTATATGCGTAGAGGTCACTTTTAGAGACAACATGATGACGATGAAACAGATCAACCAGTCTGATTGTAATCATGATGAAGACTCAGACACTGATGGAGAACGGTTTGACTATTGCGAAGATTCAGATGGTGCGACATCAGATGATGAAGACTTTATAGCTTATGGATTAATTCGAGAGATAGATACGAGAGATGAAGAAAGTGTGTACGCCAAAGATGGGGATAGCAAACAAATCGAAAAAGTCTAAGGCAGTGACTCAACATCTTAGGCAGCAACAACTGAACTCACTAAATATTTTTGTTGGCCAAAATTTTGAGTCCAAGTCTGCTTTAAAAACACGACTTAAGATGTTGACGATAGTGCAACAGTTTGATTACGATGTCGAGTACTCAACACCGGATCTGTTAATCGTAAAATGTTGGGTGAAGGCTGTACTTGAGGTTAAGAGCATCACGACAAGTGATACTCCTTGCTTCACTGTTCGGTCTATGTTTCAGATCATACTTGTTCAGTTACAGAGAGATCAGCTCGTTGCAGACAAGCAACACCAGATATTCTCGGATCTTTATACACTGAGTTCATTGGTGGAGTGGAGCCAACCATTTTGCCAAGTCATGTGAAGCAGTCCCTTAACATGTGCTTTGGAATAAAGGTTTATTTTATTTACTTGTGTACACAAAATTTGATTTATTTCTAACTGTTGCTTACTACTTTAAATGATAGATGGACTACTGGAAATCTCATCGGACACTGATATGCGCCAGAGAATTGGTTAGAGGATCCGCAGAGAGTGGCTACCAAGATTTACCGGTCTATTTGCATATGATTAGAGAAGCAAATCCAGGGACATTCACTCGCCTTGTAGTAGATTCTAGTGAAAGATTCAAGTATCTTTTCATCGCATTTGGTGCTAGCATCAAGGGTTTTCCATTCATGAGGAAGGTTGTTGTTGTCGATGGCACATTCTTGCAAGGGAAGTACAAAGGGACTCTACTAATTGCATCTGCACAGGATGGCAACTTCCAAATATTTCCGATAGCATTTGCGATAGTCGATACTGAAAACGATGAATCATGGAAGTGGTTTTTCAGACAACTCAGCTGTGTGATTCCAGATGACGAAAGACTTGCTATTATTTCTGATAGGCACAAATCAATTGGAAATGCAATAGCCCATGTATATCCAACTGCCAGCCGTGGAGTTTGCACTTATCACTTGTATAAGAATGTATTGTTAAAGTTTAGAGGTCGCGAGTTGTTTGGCTTGGTGAAAAAGGCAGCTAACTCATACAGACTTTCGGATTTTGAGACCATATTTGATGAGATCAAAGCACTGCACCCGGCATTGCATGGTTATTTGCAGAAAGCAGATGTACGGAAGTGGGCGAGAGCTCATTTCCCTGGTGATAGGTACAACTTGACTACAACCAACATAGCTGAATCTATCAACAGAGTGCTTTCAGATGCAAGGAGTTTGCCGGTTGTAAGACTTACAGAAGCAATAAGGCAAATGATGACGCGCTGGTTTTCGGCACGAAAGATTGATGCAAATTCAATGAAAACAACTCTAACTCGTGGAGTAGAAAAGCTTTTAGAGGTAAACCTGATTTTCTCTTACACATGAATGTTTGGTGAACACAATACTAACATTGGAGACATACTTTTGTAGGGCCGTGTACCTTATGCTAAGACGCTGAGCGTGCAACAGATAGATATTCACCAATTTCAGGTGTCAGGGGTGTCATCTACCCACGTAGTGAATTTGACAGAGCGAAGTTGTTCATGTCGCAGATTTGACTTAGAAAAGCTACCTTGCGTGCACGCAATTGCAGCAGCTGAGGCGACAAAGTTATCAACCATTTCATTGTGTCATCCATACTATCGCATTTAACTATCTGTACAACGCTTACTCCGCGGCAGTAATGCCGAGAGATGCTGATACATCAGTCCCTGATAATGTCGCAGGAAAAAATTGTTTGCCTCCTGAGGTTCGCCGACCACCAGGGAGACCCAAAAATTCAAGAATGAAGTCTTGGTTTGAGAAAGGTGAAAATAAGAAACGACCAAGAAAGCAGCACAAATGTTCGATTTGTAATCAGAGTGGTCACAATTGCAAAACTTGTCCTGTTGGTTAGAGAAAGATGCATTAGTTTCTGGTTTGACAAATTGCTATCGTTTTTGGTTGGATTCTGGTTAGACAATATGTGCTCTGTTTTACTCTGTTTTACATGAAAGTCCAATTTTTTTTCCAGAAAACTACTAATTCGATCTCCCAGCCTCAAATCGATAGAAAATCGACAGATTGAGATCAAGTCAAGTGAAACGAGTTTGTTTATCACCTTATTTTGACGATTTTGAACTAAGAATCACAAAAATGTGCAGACTTCGTAACCTTAAAATTGATGGGAAGAAGATGAACTTATTTACCATTATGCCATTATGAATTAACAAATGCAAAAAAAATTGCTCTATGCTGGGTTTGAACCCGTGTAAAGTGATGGGCTTAAAACACCCAATTACCACCAGACAACGACACAACTTATGTCTTTAGTTTCATAAATAATAATATTATTCCTAGGCCGGGCATTTCGGTATCGGTTCAGCACAAATGTTCGGGTATTTCGGTTTCGGTAGTTCGGTAGGGGTTAGAGGATCCATTTACTACTTGACCTATTTTCGGTTTGGTTCGGTTCGGATAGTAAAACTAGGAACCCAAAAATACGCGGAAAAAATTCGGTTCTCATTTGGTTCCAGTTCCGGTTTGGATAGTTCGGATACCCGTTCTCTTTTAATAAATTTTTAAGTTATAAATATATATTTAGCTATGTCATATGTATATATAATTAATATCTCTTATATATTCGGATCAGAAGCGTGTTTGATCAGAAAACAGAGCAAATCCGACAGTTGCTTCTCAACAAGATTACTAACTAATAAGAGCTCAAAGAATAATCAACCAAAGAAAATACTACATATCCATAACGTTCAAAACATAAAAATACTACATATCCATAACGTTCAAAACATAAAAATACTACACATCCATAACGTTTAAAACATAAAAATACTACACATCAGAAACATAAAATGCTACATATCCTAAAACATGAAAATATTACAGACCCGAAACCTCATCATAGATCTCAGCAGCTAACTTAATACGCATTGTCGGAATGCACTGGTCAGATAGTCCTTCAAAACCACAGCCAATCGCCTTACACTCTATATACTTTAGAGCGTAAACACCACAATCACCAGGGTCTTCATTCTGGGGCACTTTTTTAAGCCTTGAAATCTTGAACTGCTGTGTACTCTTCTTCCTTCCTGGAACCATTTCATTCAGCAGTAAAGGAATCGTCTTCGTGAAAGGACGACACTCTTCTTGAAGATCCGTGATGCTCGGGACAACTGTCTGTATGCTGTCGTAGACATGGATTATTTTCTTCTGAAGATCCACTTCTAAAGCAACCCAGTGGTCACCATTTATCAAGTGGCAAAAAAACAATCGATCCACATCCTTCAGCCATTTTCTGTTGTTGGAAAACTCAGAAGGGTAATTGCCATTGAAGACCTTCTTGTAAGTTTCTGAGAACTCCCACGTCTCAGGATCGTATTTCTTGTAGTCTCTGACCCACATCTTGACGAACCAGTGTTCAAGAAAAGCTATCCTATCTGAAGAGTATGGTGAAGGATTCCTCATATGTCTTTTATGAAACATAAGCATTGCAGATGCCATATGCTGGAAAAAAATGAGTGTGTGTTAGACACCCTGATCCATGTTGATACAAGAAAAAAATGAAACACTTACAGAATCTGTTAGCCACCCAAAATGATCTCCTGCCCAGTCATTTGTTGGCGTTATTAGCTTCATATAGAAATGAGTGTCTACATCGTTATCATCACTGAAATGAATAAAACAAGCTCAAGTTGTTTTTTTCTTTGAAACTCAGCTTAAGTTAGTTTAACAGTAATGAATTATTAAGAACAAATAAGACACTTACCAAGACATCGCAGATAATCCAGCAGCTTCTTGAATTTTGTCTCAGAAACTTTAGCTAAAGGATCATAGTGGGCTTTAGAGACAGAATCACCTGGTATGATCCTCTTCACAGTTGAGTTACCTACATATGGATACACTTGAGTCTTTGTCAGCTGTGGCTTGCGTTTTGCAAAGGTCCATCCAAGAGTGATGCCGCTAACTGGTCTAACGTGGCATCTATGTTGCCATATTTTTCTTCTCTTCTGAGTCAGACCATGTTCCAGCAGAATCTCTAAGTTGTGGAACTACATTCTTCTCCTTCTTAACTTTTTTCAATCCTCCAGCTGTTTTTTTTACTACATTGTTTACAGCAACCTTCTCACCATCAGTGTCAAGTAGAATAGGAGATGTTAGCTTGACCTCGGATTTATTGGCTTTCTTTCTAACCACACATTGTACTGCCGCACCTGCATCATATGGTGTCTTGTCTTGGACCATCCATGACTATTTGAGTATGTCAAAAACAATTACAAGTTAGTTTCGAATATATAGTTAATTTAACTTGAAATAGACATACTCGTAACAGAAGCAAAACACTAACCGGGTCATTGCTGTTGACTTCATCTTCTTGGTTTACAATGTGTGCATCATTTTTGGGGGCAGTAGCTTGCATCTGCTCTCTAATTTTAGCAATCTCTTCTTGTAAAGTTGAGATTTGATTGCCATGTACCTGCTCGACTTGACCAACTCTTGCATTTATTTTTTCGTCAATCTTTGTGTCTACTGCCGCCAACACCTTCTCAGCAACAACTGTGTCCATATTTTGAACCGTTGCAGTCAATGCCTTCATTGCTTCCAGTAGGTCATGCCTGAATCCATCATCTCCTCCTGAGTTAAGGCTGGATCCACAAGCCTGCTATAAAACAGTAAACAAACTCAACAATAAATTCAAGTAAAAAATAAAGTGATTCCAGCACGGCTTAAGCAAGTAAACTCAGCAATTCTAGCTCAGATTCACATATTTTACTCTGCAATACATACAAGTAAAAAATCAAGTAAGCATACTCACTGTGGTTGTCCCTTTCGCTGTTTTTTTTTTCTTCATACAATCATCTTCTTCACTCACTAAATTCCTTTTCCTTTTGTTTGCTACTGGTTCATTAGTTGCCTTCAAGCTCCAGTGCTTATCATCAATCTGCTCATGTAGAATGTCTAAAATAAGGTTGTGAAGATCATCATCAACCTGGTCATCATCCCATTGAGGGTATATGTCCGCTACTGCCTTAACAACGAGAAGATGTCTGACTCGTACCTATCAATCAAGTCATGTAAAAAACATTAATATGAAAACATTACAAATGGTATCTTTTAATCTTTTAATAAGATTTAACAATAGTATAAGAAACTTAACCTTCCCGTAAATTTTTTTCTCTTTTTTATAAAACAGATCCCACTGTATGCAACGGATCCAGACCAAGAGAGAAGAGGAACTTGGTTACCCTCAATATGGTTCCCATATTCATGCCCAATACCAGGTATTGATTCATACAGCTAGATGAGAAGAGCGTGAACACATCCATGAAGTGTATATTTCTTCTTTCCTTCATATGAAACAACTTTAACTGAATTAACGAGGCTGGAAAATCCGACACGCCCCCAAGGATATCTTTCAAATGCTTCTGCGTCTAGGACTCTCTTTGCTTCTTCCAAAGGAATTCTGCTGCCTGGAGAGATGCCTAATATGCCAATCGATAAGACACAAAGCAAGCCAAACATTCTTCTCTTCTCAAATGGCCAATTCCTAATGCGAGGGAACAATCTGCAACTCCGATAGCATTGGACCATGTGAAGGAGACACACCAATCTCTTCCCAAAACGCCTTATGATCAACCTCCACCTTATCATTGATGTCGAAAGGCTCACAATTTAAACCTGTTATTTCAC
Organism: Brassica carinata; assembly: GCA_016771965.1. Lineage (NCBI taxonomy): Eukaryota > Viridiplantae > Streptophyta > Magnoliopsida > Brassicales > Brassicaceae > Brassica > Brassica carinata. The sequence continues at coordinate 48,884,491 of CM028692.1, forward strand.
CAAACTCAAATAGAGAAAACCTGATTGGCTGTCCTTCTATTAGAGACCATAGCTCATGAATATTATCCACAACCAGTTGGTTTGTCAGCAAATGGTGAACAGCTCTGGCTGACCATGTATAATCCATCTCTTTCAATCTTACAATAACTCCAACAGAAGATGTCTTAATTGATTCCCACATCTAAGCCAACAGATTCTGCCACCATCTGCAAACTAGCTAAGTGACAGTTATGATTCATTGATCGATGTTGCAGTGGAGATTTTCCTCTTCATAAAGTCTTGCTGGATATGTTTTGTGAGTGCTTGATATAGTCATATCTCTGTAAATAATGTACAATGAAGTAAGGAACAAATGAAAATTATATTTCCAGAAACTTATTTACACTGGAATTGATAAATGCAAACACAGAACTACCAAAGATCAAATGACATACATGAGTTCTTAATGGCAGAAGGAACAATAATATCAAGAGCATGCATAAACAAAAAAAAATGAAGAAAGAGACTCACTTGCCACGATTTCTAGGTAACTGAATTACTTCAAGAGGAGATGAGGTTGTACTTCTGAAGAAAAAACTGAGAAAAGGAGATGAGGTTGTACTTCTGGATTTCGGATTCACTTTGTTGAGTGGATTTCAGATTCACTTCTCTTATGTCAATCGAAGGCTTTAGTGGTTGATAAGAGTGCAGACATGAATGAATCAATGAGGAATCATCTTAATAAGAAAGAGAATCGAGAGTTTGAGGATTTCACAATTTGGGGATTTAGGGTTCTTGGGGTGGTTAACGAGAGAGAGAGATGTCGTGAGAGAAGGAGTGTTTTCCTTTTTTTTAAGTTTTCAGATTTATGTTTGCTCAACTAAGCCTCTTTCTTATCTAGAGTCTTTCATATTCTGTTTAATTCTATAAATCTAATGGGTAATTTAGACTTAAACACACATTTTCCTTCTTCTTTTTTTTTGTATGTTACTCTAGTCAATATCAACAAAATGTGTGTTATTGTAACTAATTTCCCTTCCCATAAAAATATATAAGCATGAATCTATGACATTTGTTGGGAGACCATTCATTGGTGTTCTCTCTCCAGCGTAACAAAGAAGCCGCCCCCTTTCAATCTAAATCTCTAGCTTCGGCCTGCCATTGCGGTGGTGCCGGAGGCGAATTTTCTTTACCCTTCTCTTCTTTTCCCTTTGCTCTTCTCCTCCTTGATCAACCATAGTCGATATACTTGCTTCTCTGAATACGAGCCCTCGCGGAGACACGGCTTGCTCGACGGTGACGGTTCCCGGCGTCCTTTGGAGAGGCGGTGAGGCTTTCTGTGCGACTAAGGAGAGATGAGTCGGCTTTTAGGATCGATAAACCTGTCAGATCTAGTTTTCCCTATTTTCAGATCTTCGACGGGTGATTCACAACAACGGCGCGTGACCCGGTCTGTCAACTTCTCTATCGCAGAACTATCTCCTAGTGTGGAGGTGAGTCAGACGGAGAAGAGCTTCACAGTGCGGTGGATGGAGGATTGATCTCTGGTTCTCAGGGACAAAACGCTCCAAAATACACTCCAATGGAGTTGTCAACCGGAGGACTGGTTCTGGTCGGGAAGCGTGGCAGAGCTCTACTTCCCAGCGCCGGTGTTTGGTCTGAGGCCATCCCCGTGGTACGAGTCTTGCACCTTCCGAAGCTGCGATCCGAGGTACCGGTCATGCCAACCGTTCGTCAAGGTCCGTCTTTCTATCCGGATGTAGCTGTCCGGTTTTTGGTTAAGATTCGAGGCAGCGTAAGATGACGGGTATAATCCGAGGCTGGAATGCGCCCTTAAGGTGTTGAGGCGATTGATTCTCGAACTGAACTCGGATTATTAGAATATCAATTGCTTGAGTCGAAGAGGTGTGTTTGTGTTTGGTGTTGCATCTCCGGTAATTATCGTCGATAAGGCTTGTGGATCTCTGGGTTCGGGAGTCTTGATCTGAATGAGTCAAGGAAGTAAGCGTTTGGATGGTGATATCTTAGCAGTCTTTCTTTTAGGGGTAATCTGTCTTTTGGTTGCTTGCTGTTTGGTTCTTCTTCCGTGTGTGTTCATGGAGAGTTCAATTAGCAAGGCTTCATCTTCTTAGTGTTTGGGTGAGCTTCTTTCTCAGAGAGTAGAGTGTGGACCGTTCGGCGTGTTCCCCTACTTGAGGTTTGAGGTCTCTGAGTTTTGGTTTTTTCGTTTGGCGGGCGAGGCAGCAACGATAAGTGTGGTTTGGGTGCAGAAGTGGAAGGTACCGGGTGTCCGAGCTATAGGCAGCAGCGGTAACTCCCGATCTTTGATATTTTCTCCTTTCCGAAGACTGCTAGATGTTATGATATGGCTTTTGCGTAGTTGCTATTCGTTTCTGTTTCTAATGTCGCTCTACTTTTTATTTTCTATGGTTTTGTCTTAAGTCACCCCTGTGTGGGTTGAAGTCATCCGTGTGTGGATTGAAGTCACCCCTGTGTGGGTTTTAGTTGCCGCTTTCTATGGGCTTTTGTTTCTGGGGTTGTTTCGTTTAACCGTCAGCTTCTGTATGAGCTTCGGTATGTTGCATATCAATATATTTCAATTTGTGGGAAAAAAAAAAGAATCTATGACATTTGTTGATGAGATCATCTTATTACATTTGTTGTACACAGCGGTGCTTATTTTGTTCTGTTGCCGTAGATTTTATAGCCATATGGTCCTTATGTTATATATTACACAAAATCTAAAATCTAAATACTCAATTATTGACAAACAAAAAAGAAAAGAAAGTCCAATAACTAGTGGGACTAGTTGTCAAGAGAGCCTGAATCACGGAGAAGGTCATGAGAAGGCTCCCAATCGATGGAGGACGAGACAATCATCAAGAGCGTGGTTAGAACCTGTGCAATAGATGGTCGCGAGTTAATATCAGGTGCCACACAGCTCTTAGCAAGCTGAGCCATGGTGAAAGCCAGCTCCAAAGGATACTCATCCCCTAGAGACGAATCCATAAACTCCTTCAGCTTCTCTCTCACATTCTCCCCTCCAAGCACATTGTTTATCTCTCTACACAACAACATCTCCTCCTTCTCCTCCTTATCCACAGTCATCACCGCTTCTTTCCCCGAAAGAAGCTCAAGAACCACGACTCCAAAAGCAAACACGTCTAGCTTCGGAGTGATGACTCCGTTCTCGACGTACTCCGGAGCTAAGTAGCCTTGCCTTCCTTCAACATGTCTGGTCAACTGAAGATCAACATCACCTTCATCAAGAATCCTCGCTACGCCGAAATTCGAAACCTTGGCTCTGAAGTTAGAATCGAGAAGCACGTTGGTTGATTCCAAGTTCTTGTGGATATGAGGCGGCGTTACGTAGTTGTGCAAGTAGTCCAACGCCTCCGCTACATCCCGACAGATCTCCACTCTCTGTCTCCACGTAAGAGTCTTCTTCTTGCTCGACGAGTGAAGCCAATCGCTAACCGATCCGTTCGCGGAGTACTCGTAGACGAGGTACGAGGTTCCTTCGCGGATGCAGAAACCGGAGAGACGGATGATGTTGGAATGGTTAAGCTTCTTCAAGAGACTGATCTCGGAGGAAGAGACGTCTCCTTTGATCACCTTCACCGCCGCGTCGTCTCCGTTGATCGTCGCGCGATACACCGAGCCTCTGATCTTGTTCTCCTCGCTGAAGTTAGAAGTCGCGGATTGAAGCTCGTGGAACCTGTAGAGAGTTAAGGACTCGATGGCGGATTTGAGACCAGATGTGGTGGTGTCTGAAGAGTTTGATAAACCGATTGACCATTGGTTTGTTGATGTTGTCGGAAGAGACTGTTTGGTCGACGAATCGGTGAACTTGTTCTGTTCCGTAAAAGACGACGACGTTTTGGATCTTCTTTTGTAGAAGAATAAGAGTGCTAAGATCGAGATCAAGAGAAGCAAACCGGCTCCGATTCCAACTCCGATGTAAATCCATTTGTGGGAAGAGGACGACCCCGGAGGATCCACCGGAGGAGACTGCGGGGGGGTAGCCACCGGCGGCGCAGGGGTCGGAGATACCACGATTCTGGTGGGTTCAGTTCTGAGAGGAACGAGAAGCGGAGTGAAGAAGTAGATGTTGTCGGAAGCGAGCTCGTTACCGGAGCTCACGGCGTCTTGTGAGCTTCTGAACATCTCGGCGATGGCGGAGACGCTGTCTCCCTGCTTGACTAGGTAAGTCAGGAGGTATCTGAACCCGGCCGCGGTTTGGTTCGCGGTGGGGCAAGCGCAGCGGAGAGGGACGAGGAGGTCTAATCCGGCGGTTAGGTTTCTCTCGCCGTAGGGGTTCTGAGACATCATGGCTTGACACGTGGACAGAGCTTGGTATGTGTCGTTGGCCACGGAGAAATACGTCTCCACCGTTCTGCCGGAGAGTCTGTAAGTGGCGTTGTGCTGGTAAAAGCCACCGCCGGAGCAGGAGCAGGTGGTCGGGATGACGACTAAGTTACGGGTGGGGATGGTGGAGGTTAGGGAGGTGAGGTTGTTGATGGACTGGATCTCGGTGGCGGAGGCGTTGAGGAGTCTGGCGATGGAGCTGGGGGTGTTGTACGGTGGAAGAGACCAGAAAGTGAGGTAGGAGCGGCATGATGGCGGGCCGTTACAGGTGAAGCCGTTGGTTATGTTGTCGAAGTCTCGCTTCTCACATGCCAGCTGGTGGTTGTTGACGTACGGTTGCTGAGCTTTGGTCGGCGAGGACGCGGCGAAGAGGAGGAGAAGGAGAAACAAAGGGGATATGGATAGCGCGTGGAGTGTACGCGCAGCCATGTGGTGGTGTGTGTTTGTTTTGATGGAAGTGTTTTTGCTTTTGAGAGCTATATCTCTCTCCTGATTTAAACAGAGAGGAGATAACCACAAGGAGACGGCGATGACTTTATTAGTCAATGAGCGCGTCCTTGGTGTTGTTTGACTTCTGCGCCGTTTCTTATTGGTCCCACTTTTCATAATAAAATTATAACTGGAGAATTTGGTTACGTCTTGATAATTTTCTAAAGAATAGTACTATGTTTTAAGGAAATAATTCGTCTTTTGTATTGATCCAAAAAGTCAGCATGACCTGTGGAATAAATGACGTTGTGGAAATGGTTCCAAGTGTTTGTATGTGAGTAAAGAAAGTACCTAGATGAGCTGTAACGATCGGGTCCGCCCAGAGCTTGAAGACAATGAAGCTACTACCAGAGATGATCTGCGTGATTCTCATCTTCCCAATTGAGAAGATTAGATGGATAAATAGAAAATTTAGAATTAAACAAATACTAAACATACAAACAAAATTGCAAATGACGTGTGATTATAAAAAAAGTGGATATATATATACTAATGCTGTGTATATGGACGAAAGAAATATGTATGGACGAGTTGTGGATATCATATTTGTGGAAAAAGAGTTGTGGACACACATATCTCTTTTACACAAAAAAATTCGAACATCTTATATGCATTTTATTTTTTACAAGCGAATTTGTGGTATATACAGTTTTGATTTTCTTCAACTACGCTAAAATACTAAACAAGTATTTTATATTTCCGAAACCTTAGTTCTTGATCAAAAGTTTTCTTTCTCAAATTAACTATTTTTATTAAATGTGAAATGATTTCAAATTCCAAGAAAACTAAACCAGCAAGCCCACGGTGCAAATTCTCAAAGTGGATTTTAATTTGTTTTGTAAATAATTCTAAGTAGACATAATTTTTAGTGGACAAGTTATCAGTGAACAGCTTTTGATGAATATTTTCTCAAATGTGAACTAGATTAAAAAAGTTTGAACAAGTTTTTATGGACAGGTTTTATGGACAAATTCATGTGCTCGGGTTTGATTGGCAAGTCATGTAGATTTAGTCGTGTGGACAATATTTTGATTATTTTTTAGATAATTTTTTTGTATAAAAGTTTCATTTTTCTTTTATGTATTTGGGAATGATCTCTTGAATATTTTGAGATCTATTTTTCTATATCTAAAAATAGATCTCAAAATATTCAAGAGATCATTACTATGATTATTTCTATTTTTAGATATAGAAAAATCTAGAAAATGATAAATTACTGCTTAAAGATTTAAACTATGATTCTTTTTATCTATGTAAAAATAATTATAAGTTAAAAGTTAGGATCATATAAGATGGGAGAGAAGTTGCTCAAAAAAAGATGGGAGAGAAGAAGGAGGAGAGACAAGTGGTAGCTGGATAGCGCGTGGAGTGTATGCGCAGCCATGTGGTGGTGTTTGTTTTGATGGAAGTGTTCTGCTTTTGAGGTTTCTCTCCTGATTTAAACAGAGAGGAGAGGAGATAAACCAATATGAAACGGCGACGACTCTTCTAGTCAACGAACGCGTCGTTGTTATTGACTTTTTCGACGTTTACTATTGGTCCCACTTTTCGTAAAATTATATCATGATCAATGGAGAAATTTGGTACGTCTCCATAATTTTCTAAAGAATACTATGTTTTACAGAAATATTTGGTCTTTTGTATTGATCCAATAAGTCAACATGATATGTGGAATAAATGACATTGTGGAAATAGATCCAAGAAAACCTTGTGGCTCTCACCTTTGAATTCACAGTCAGAAAAAAACTATAACCAGATTATATCACTCAATCCCAGAATCCCTTGTGGCACACAAAAACACAATCGTAATAAACTACAGTTGATTCTAGTATCAACTTAAACTTCAGTACACCAGTGTGAACAAAGTAATCCTTATAGATTTAATCCTTATAGATTTATCAGCAAAACTCGGTGCACTACGATATAGACGTGAGCTACAGATAGGCGTACGGCTGGGTTAAGCAAAGTGTGTCCTACAATCTAATATATATATATATATATATATATATATATATATATATATATATATATATATATGAAGTTAGTTTTTCTTCTTTTCCAGCGTATCCACGTATATATATATATATATAAAGTTAGTTTTTCTTCTTTTCCAGCGTATCCACGTAGGATGACACGCCACTAATTCATTTCCTGTATATGCAACACGTGTTATGTCTTGCCAAAACGCATCATTTCGTTTAATTGGAAATGGGATGAGCTTTTATACATAAATATTGGGCCGTTTTTGTTTATGTCGTCTCGCGTACTTTGGTTCTCGATTAATCTCTCTTATGTGTTAAAACTTGCATTGATTCTTCGTCATAAACGAAAAACCACGATTACACATTCAATGGTTCTTATCACTTTTCCAAGCGGTGGATCTCCACGATATAAAAAGGCAAAGCCAAGAATCATCCTCACAATTCTTCTGTTTAACTCCACTAGACATCATATTCATGTCTTTATCGATTCAGAGTCCTGACCGCCGAAGAACTCTGTCTATTCTTCCAATTGCTACGAAGATCTGGTTGTTTCACTGAGAACCGTTAATTCCGACCAACCTCAATTAGAGGCCGCCGTATGTGACTAATCGATTTGAGCTCTTCTCATGGGTAAACAAAATCATATGGGTAATCGATGGGAGTTGTTTCACTGCACCGTTACATAAGTCGACGACATTAAGCATCACCATTAAGGTTCACATTAACACCAATTCTCCACTCATTCCACGATTTCTCATTCAATGCATGCCCTCATTTAGTCCATTGTGTGAATCCAAGCTATAAATATGTGAGTTTCTTTCGTAACTACATAGTTCATTCGTCTCAGTCATCTCTATTCTTAAAACTTTCAGAGATTAGAATGCTAAGCTCCTCTCTCCTGCTCGACCTTGGCCGTTGTAATACTGGCCACGGTATCTTCTTCTGAGAGATTTTAAGGTTTTGTTCTGTGTTGTGTAGGTACAACTGCAGACTATCTTTATCTCTATTGCCAAAGTACGGAAATTTTGTGGATGTCTTTATTCCCAGAGATTGACAGTTAGTTAGAAACTATGGTCTCATATCTTTGCAATTAAAACAACTATTGTTTCTCTTCTTTGATGTGTGCGCTTTAGGACTGTTAATTCACGTGGTTCTGCATTTGTTCGCTTTAAGTATAAAAATGAAGCTCACAAAGCATTGGAAAGGTTTGATAGTAAGATATTGTATCAGTTTATGCACTTGGTGATTAGATTTGATAAGAAAGCTCTGGTATTTCTTTCAGGAAGAGATGTGTTAAGCTTTTAGTTTTAAGTTTCAGTTTTCGATTCCTACACTTAATCTGACTATATTTTGGAAGTGCTCAGACTATTGAGTGAAATTTTTGGGTTACCAGAATCTGCAGCGGTCGAGTTTGTATGGACGGTGAACGCGAAAGAAAAAGCTGTAATAGAAACGCTGCATCTACTCACGCTGGAGATCATTGGGGTTGGAAAGAAAAAGCTTTATGAAGAAAAGTGGGTGAAGCCAAGGTTGAACTTCAAGCAGTTGCAAGAGTTCAAGCATGCCGGTGATGATCCCCCTACCATTACTCCCTCCTATCTTGGCTGCAAATAAGGTATGACTACAAACAATACATATATGTATGCAAGACATAAATTAATCTTAAGAAAAACTTTGATCCTGAAAATTTTGTTTTTGTGGACAGATGAGCATAAATCTTAGATGGTGGGAAGTTCCATGAGATGATCATTTCTCTTTTCAAAACTTGCGCTGTTTCTCGCATTAATTTTATTGGTTTTCTCAAGGCTGTGTTTGATCCAATGGAAGGATTAGAATCTATTTACGTGCAAACTATATCTATGGAATGACCCGAGAAAGCAAAATCATGGAACATAAGGATCAGATTTGATGTGGAGAGAAAATGAGCTTATGTCTCAAGAACCATGTTCTTCTTCTCACGAATTCATTCACACAAATCTTGGCATCTGTTTCATGTCTGATCTTGGGAGTCATAGGTGAGATTCAACATGTTGGAAACATGGTTAATTGGATAGATCCATCATCGCTCGATTGTTTGTCATCAGCGACGACGAACAGCAACAACAAATCGATGGAAGATGAAGAAGGAACCTCTGTGCTTTTCTCGATTGTCAGATTCTTTGGAGCTCTGGTGGAGTCTCATCTGCAGAGTCTGAGAACAAATAGATGACAACAGAGACATCAACAAAGCCAAGTCTTTGAAAAACCTAAGTGGAAGAACGTGAATATATCGATGAATCCTTAAAATATAACAGCGATGCAGAGGTGAGAGAGAATAAGTGACAAAATTAGGGGTTTACCGACATTGGTTCCAGGCAGGACTAAGATGGACATTGCTTCAATGCTTGATGAACCTGCTTATTTTCTCAAGTTCCTTAGAGTGCAAGTAAAGGCTCTATCAAACAATGAGATCTATAAGTGAATACAGATCCAATGATCTTTAATACGTGATCATGCTTTGTGATGGACTGCGGAGTTAAATCACAAAGTCCACCTTTTACTGCAAATTACGGGATACCAACCATTTCTTTTCTGAGCTCGGTACCATGGATGTAAGTTCTCTCCCCTACCTTTTCTTTAGTGTACTATCCGGCTAGAAGAGACTGAAACAAAAGCTACTGGCGAAGTTCATTTCCAACAAATGAAGAAGCTGGTGTCACTTTGAACGAAGAAGATCCAGCTAACCTCGAGAAACTGAGCACAATATTTAAGCAGCTGGAGTTTTCTCGAGCTGCTTAAGCAGAGACTGAAGCAACGGATGGGTCAAAGTGAAACTGACATCAGATGCCAACTGTTTTGCTCTATTAGAGTTGGTGTTGTTCAGACCCGAAAGTGACATTTTTGTTGTATAATTTTTATAAGATCTTCTCTGGGCACCATGCAGTGTCAATCCATTCCATATAACACAACGTTTGTTCTTCTGCCTCTTTTTTGGTGTCCGTTTTTGGCCTTGAGCGGATTGATATACCATGAATTTGACCCACTTTTACCCATGGTATATAAGTGTTTAAGACTTAACTATAATGTTTTGGAGTCTATTAGGTATGTTTTCAGGTTCAGTAGTGTTTTGGAACAAAGTGATATTTTTGGAGCATTTTGGAGCACAAAAGAGATTTCACCCAAGCTGACCATCAATTCAGACTAGAGATCGAAATTCAAAGTCAATAATCGATCGATGCACACTCTGTGTCATCGATCAATATTGAAGAAAGGTCCACGATTGAAGATAATAATTGATCGATGCACACCTTGTGACATCGATCGATGGAGAATCAAACTGAAGACAACCGACTTAAAGCCCAAGACTCACCAAATTACAAGATTGCCCCTGACGAGTTTTTAACATAATATTTATAGTTTACCTATGTGTTTGAGGCAAAGAGAGCTTTTCAGAGAGTTTTCTATTCTATTGTTTTGCACAGCTAAAGGTTTTAAGAATTTCTAGAGTTGGAGAGAAGATCCAAAGAGATTTGTGAGTGGAACTCCATTATTATCTATTTATCTATCTATGCAGTTTTCTTATTACTTTGTTATTATGAATTATTTGACCATGTCTGAATAGTTATATTGTTAGATCTATGGATTAAATAAGTTATGAGGAATTAGCCCCAATTATAGATTGCTAAGTTGTGATATTCATCATTAGGATATTCTTAATGCTTGTGTTCTTGAATAGCTAACTAGAACCTTTACCTAGGATATAAATTATCACTTAACCTTGTCCTGAATCTATCCTAATTGAGCTAGGATTGCTAGAGAAAGGCGGAAGCTGATCTAGGAACCCATAGTGAGTATTCATTCAACCTGATCTCAAAGCTTGGCTAGAGCGCGTCGATAGATATTCCTATAGAATAATCGATCAACGGTGCCAAAGATGTATCGATCGATATTCCTCTAGAATAATCGATTGACAATTTCTAATTGATCAAACCGAAAGGTAAGGTTATTAGATCTAGTCAATAGACGAATCTAGAAGGCAAAAGCTGATCGATTTGTTCTTATGAAGTTGAGCTCTATAATATCATGCATACAATTTGTTAGGCATCTATAAAATTATAATCATGATTACCTGAATAAAAACCTTAAGTCTAGCTATTTCTTATAATAGCTTCAAAACCCTCAATCAATCAATCGAGCAATTACTTTGCGCAACCTTGTTATTTAAAGTTAATCATAATCAACCTAGCTTAATCACCCTGATTAGATCTTATTGGTTCCCTAGCTCCTTCTGGATTCGATCCCTAAGTATTACAACTGAACCTCTTATTTGAGAGAGTAAAGTCACTCATTAGGATAATTTGAGTAAACATCACCGATATGCTACAGCTCTTGATAGGACGATGATATTCGGCTTTTTAGTTTGTTATGTAGAGACCTTCAATCTTTTATGTTATTAAATCTCTTTATCATTCCAGAAATTTTTTTGTTTATTCGAACTGAACTAAAAAAAGAAGTTTATGTACTCGGTCCTTTATGGAAGCTATTTATAAAGAATAAACATATAAATAAATAAAATAGTTGGCTTTTTCGAATTTTTTAAAATAGCATTCAAGAGTGGTTAGCTTGAAACCAGATGAGGATACAATTCTCTGCTTCACCTGTCCCCGTAGAAAATGATTTCTACATTAGTTCGATACATGCACACCAATAAATTAATGTACTCTGGTGCTATTATAATTATCCAATTGATTAGAAAATTTTTTAATTCAGTGAAAAGGTTTTTTTTTTCCGAATGATTTAGCTTTCTACGAAGTGAAGCTCCCTTATAGCTTCTATGATTTTAGCTCGAAAAGCATATATCTCACTACTTGCTAAACCAATTCCACTTCTCGCATTGTCAAAAGAACCACATTACGTTATATACACTACAGACTACAAATTATTAATCAATATCTGTTAACTCACTAAATATTAACCTTTATGTCAATGATCTTTCATATGAGTACTTCTAATTCTAAGAAAAACAAACCAATCATAGCTCCACAGACTTGAAAAGGATTTGTTCAACTACACCTCAACCGTAAATTTACAATATGAGGACTAAAGAACTAATAAAAAAATATTAAAATTAATGTCTTCCGATTGACTCAACTGCAATGTAAAAAACACATTGTCCATAACATAGTCTCCCTTCTGCAAGACTACCATATCCATAAGCCGAATATTACTGACCATTATCTACAGTAAACAACAACACAATTGATAGGCTAGATAAAACAAGATGAAGATATATCAAGCAGCAATTCAACCAAAATATCAGAATTATCCATAAATAAATAATATATCCAAATATATAATCGTAATTTTAAATATTTTAGTTATATATTTAACTAGAATTTTGTATTGAAATTGTAATTTGAAGTATTTTTACCTCTGTAGTTGGTCTGTATTCTACTTGCACATTGGAAATAAATTATCACTGTATTAAAAAACGTATAAGAACGAAAATGTAATCCATGTTTTATACTAAAATATCAATTCTACTTACTATCCTAACTGTCATAATTTCTTTTTGAAACATCCAAAAAACTATTCTATTATTCATAACTATCATAACTAAAGTATAGTAAATACTAAAACATATAAAACTATTATGTGTTTGTAAATATTTTTTCAACAGTAAGATAAACATAATTTATAAAATATAATAACAAAATATGCACAGTGAATATTAAGATCATTTTTAATTTTTAATAAGATAAACATCTTGAAATACTCATTAACATTAATAACACACACACATATATATATATATATATATATGTAATTCTTTCAGTTAATAACCCGTCCGTAGGGCGGACCCGATCCTAGTACAAAATAAAATTAGATTTTTATAAGTACATGTTTAAAATTTTAAACAATTGATAATCTATTCTATTAAATTAGAAACATGACCCATTGATAAATGTTATGTTCAACTATTTATTTTATAACTGCATCTAAATAGCCATAACCACCTTCTAAATATTAATACATGTTAATTCTAATTATTTATTTATTCATTTAATAATAACTAACTTCCTGCGTTTAATATAACCTTCCTTTTTATTTCCTATATTCTAGGAACCCATAACTCTCATTTATACTAACTAGAATTTACGAATGCATTATATATGTATGAGTGAAAAGTTAAGTGTAAATTAGAATTAACAAAATAATGGCAGTTAATTATTATTTTTAATAATTATTATCTATATTAAATAATTTATGTTAAACGGCGGTTCCTCCAATAATAACAAGGAATAAATAGTACTTTTAAGATTTAACCATTCCAAGAGTCATTAATTATTTATATTAATTTAATATTTATTAAATTAAGCCACTAAAATAAAATCAAGTTGAAATAACAAATGATTAAATCAATAAAACCATCATGCGGGTCTGAATCATCTCAAATCCTTAGTTCAATTTAAAATAAAAAAATAAATCATAACTAAATTTAATAAAATTAGAAAAAGTTTAAAACACACAAAAATGAATTTTATCAATGCAGAGCGGATTAAAAATATAAAAGATTTTATTTAGTTTAAAATATCAAAAATAAAATCAATATGAAATAAGTTTAATAACGGGTAAATAGAAAAAATCATAATACAAATCAGAATTCTTTGGAGTCTTCAAAAATCTAATCATATTTAAAATAAAAAAATAAATCATAGAAATAAATTTAAGATAAATTTCATAAAAAGTTGAAATATATAATTTATTAAAAATCATCATTTTCATTAAGTAAAATATTTGTTTTCAGCAAAAAAATATTAAAAAATGGAGATCAAAAATATATCCGACCTTTGAAAAATCTAGTAAAATCTTAAAACTGGCAATTGTTTCACACTAATTTTTACCATTCTTCAGTTTTAATTCGCCGGGTTTCTCAACGACAACAAATCAAATCCATTGTATATGTTTCCACCATCAGCTTGTCAAAAAGAAATTTAAACCCGGTTTAAAACTTCAAATTAAACAGACTAAATGCTAAACTAAAAGTATCACCATGAACACTTCAATGAGTAAAACCGACACTGGGAGTATACTAGCTCTTATATATACAGCCGCTGTTTGAACTGTTTACTCCTGTAAGTCAGTTAAGTGGAATTCAAGAATCAGCATCCTTAGGTGATTCGCTAACTACTACTACCTCGTTTCTTATTGCGTCTTCTTCCAATGGGATCAAATTGCAGTGGATTGTGTGTGAGGCTTGTTTCAATGCCCCCAAGAACAACAAATTTAACAAACCAAGAGATAAAACTTTTACATGTAAAACGACCCCAGATGACAAAATTCATAGGACCACTAACAAGTTCCTGGTCGAATCCGACCCAACCCAACCCAACCCGGGAAATAAACAAACACCTCTCATCAAAACTCAAAAGTTGAATACAAGTGAGCTTTAAAAATTAGCTAACCAAACAGACTTTTGTTCTCTCATAACGTGGTTTTCCACCTCGCAACCACACAAGATTTAATAGCATTGATTCGTCTAAATTTCATGAGCCTTGAGGATTACCATAGATGATAGAACTTGCAACGCATAGCATATGAATCCTATGGATGCAAGCATGGAGTGGATTAAACCAAAGTGTGGAACTCACCAATTTGAATCTGTCCCAAGAACGCAAATCAGAACAAACCAAACCCCATCTGACCAACTCATAGAACATCCATGATAAAAAAAAGGAAACAAAAGCATATTTTCTCCGTAACAAGACTCTAACGTCCAAACAAGCAACAAGATCAGTGATTATCTAACCAAAGACAACTTAGACAAGACATAAATCTTCCATTATACGGACAAAACGAAAACACCAGAGTCCCATGATATGAAAATGTGATCGATTCCGGGAAGGTAAGGGTTTTCGAACTAAAGAACCAGACATACTTTCATAACATAGAAGGAAAATTCAAAGCAGCAAACTTTAAAGGTAAGGAAGTTGAGAGTCAAAACGAAGTTTCAGATCATGATTAATATCCTTCAAATAAGGTTTCCATCTTTTTGATTCGATTGTTTGTAAAGTCACACAACTATAGTGTTTTGTCTATACAACGATCATCTTCTTAGTTATAGGCTCAACAGAACAAAACTGTAGAAGCTAAAGAGATGTTCTCAAACTTGCAGAAACAAAAAAAGTATTCAATCCTGTGGTTTATCATCGGTTATGTTCTTGTTTCCATAAACCAGACCGGTAACCTGCAAAATAGCAAACCATTGATAAAACATCCTAACAACAAAAAAAAACGCAAATGATTGATTCATTTACCTGAGGATCAGCGATTGGTTTCCTCTTCTCCACGTATTCATTTCGATCCGCCACCGCCAGAAGTGCCCTAGCCTCTTGCTCCTTTTTGAGATCCTGAGCCGGTTTAACCCAGAGATAGTAAGCGATCGTTCCCGCGACGAGCCACGACGCGAGATTCTGACCTCCTCTAAGACCTCCCATGGAGTTTCCCACGAAAGACCTCACCTTCCCCATTGATCCTCTCCAATCGCTACCCATTGATGACCAGAATACGAGTCTGGATCTCTCTCTATCTCGCTTGACTTTGAATGATTCGATTTGATTCTCATTTGCTTGATGCCCACTGCGAATACTAAACCGGTTGTCGTGACCGGTTATTCACCAATCTGTTGGTTTGTGATTTTACAATCTAGCGTCTGTAGTTGATCCACGTAGCAATTTAACATGGGCCGGACTAAATTTCAGGCCCATGGACTTTATTTAATGTAAAGCCCACCTTGATAAAAACGTGGAGACAAAAAGTCAAAAGAAATAAAAGCATACGAGATAGAGAGGAGTGGAGAGAAACAGTACCCACCTGGCACTCATTCGGACAAAGGTAGAAGAAGAATCATCAAAAAATGTCGGTGGTGGCGAAAGGAAAGGTTTGCGTAACCGGTGCCGGAGGGTTTCTAGCTTCGTGGGTCGTTGATCTTCTCCTCTCTAAGGATTACTTCGTCCATGGCACTGTCAGAGACCCTGGTACTTTACTCTTTCCTCCGATCTCTACTATTTCATCGGAATATTCTCTGTGCATGTGAAACAAAAAACACTATTTGGGCTAAGTTGAATCCGCTTATAGTCAGTTCTTTTGTGTTTCTCAGATTTAGCTTTCGAGTTTGTTTGTGTGTTCGTTGTCTTCTTTTGACTTTATTGGACCACTACTGTTTGTGTCTGATCAAGAGTTTTCACATGAGTTTATGTTTTTTTTTTTTTTTTGTGATAGATAACGAAAAGTATTCTCATTTGAAGAAGCTCGAGAAAGCCGGTGACAATCTCAAGCTCGTCAAGGCTGATTTGCTTGACTACGCCTCTCTTCAATCTGCGATCGCAGGTTGCATCGGCGTCTTCCATGTCGCAAGTCCTGTCCCATCGTCTTCAGTCCCAAATCCTGAGGTGAGAACACTTTCCATAGCTCTGAAGCTATGTACTTTGTCTCACTTTGCTTATACTGGTTTTTTGCAGGTGGAAGTGATGGCACCAGCTGTGGATGGCACGTTGAATGTGCTCAAGGCATGCGTTGAAGCGAATGTTAAGCGTGTTGTGTACGTTTCCTCAGCAGCTGCACTTATGATGAACCCTAACTGGCCAAAGGATCGAGTCATAGATGAGTCCTGCTGGTCAGACCTGGAGTTTTGCAAAAGAACTGAGGTTAATGCATCCTGAATCCTTCATCTCTCTCATTTGTTAAATTTCATTTTTCTTCACATCTTTTGTTTGCTGAGTTTAGTCCCTTTTGGCAGAATTGGTACTGTGCGTCAAAGACACAAGCAGAAAGTGAAGCTTTCGAATTCGCGAAACGAACCGGGATTGAGCTCGTCAGCATTTGCCCTACAATGGTCTTTGGACCTGTACTGCAGCAGCACACCGTGAACGCTAGTACCCTTGCTCTTGCCAAGCTTCTTAAAGGTAATAATCCACAATCTTGGATTGTTGTTACAAAGCAACTTGGTAGTATATGGGTTGGTGAATCTATGAATGAATGGTCTTGATTCTACTTTTGCGTGGTGCAGAGGGTTTTGAGTCACGGCAGAACCAAGTGAGACTTATTGTAGATGTGCGTGATGTGGCTCAAGCCTTACTTTTGGTTTATGAGAAACCAGAAGCTGAAGGAAGATACATATGTACAGCCCACAAGGCTAAAGAAAAGGATGTTGTTGAGAAGCTCAAGAGTCTTTACCCTAATTACAATTACCCTAAGAGGTAACCCGAACAACACCAGATTTTAAACACACAATATTTGCTGTGCTTCATTGGTAATTTCATCAATAGACAATGTCACAAACCTTTAGGATAGTGTCTGAAGTTTCTTCTTGATCTTAACGTTGATCCAAGCTCTACTTATGCAATGTCACAGCTACGTTGAAGTGGAAGAAATGTCACAGATGAGTTCAGAGAAACTGCAGAAGTTGGGTTGGAGTTTCAGGCCGTTGGAGGAAACACTTGTGGATTCGGTAGAGAGCTACAGGAAAGCTAAGATTCTGGACTGATAGCTTAGAAACAAGAGCAAAAGAGAGTTCTTTCTTGTTATGTTATTGGCTCCATGTGTTATAAGTGTTCCAACCTGCGCAAGCACATACTCTCATTGTCTTTCAATCATCGTTACTCAATAATAAGAGGTGTGCAAATTACTCGAAATTGTCTGTAATAAAATGTTTGTATGTTTGAACTTCTGAAGGACATTCAAGATAAACGACGCATGATACAAGTCTAGTTTTCATGTGTCTAGACTTAGAGGTCTTAAAAAAATATGTCATAGTGACATTAGACACGATTTAGCGTTAAAAATCTAATTACATATTGGACATTTTGTCGTCGGCGGTAGCTTTTTAGTGATCGATTAATGTTTTTATTTACCAGCAAAAAAAAACGATTTTTCGATAAACTAATTATTCGGTTCGGATTATAACTAAAGTCCAAAGTAGTAAACTAATAAGTTCCGTTCGGATATTTTTATAAAACAGTTCAGATTCGATTTTGATTTTTCTGTTCGGATTAAGGTTTGGTATTTCATGTTGAGGTAAAAACGCTCAGGCCTATTTGCTATTCAAAACGAAAGATTCCATTATCTATCAGAAACCTAGCATCTTTACTACATATTAGGTTAGAAAAAATCTATACTAATAAAAGTAGCATTTTGAGGCTCCAGGGAGCGTCCACATCAGCGGAACAAAATTCTCCCAAAAAATGCCACGTGACATTAAGAAAATAAATAAAATAAATATACAATAAAAAAATAGAAATATGACATTAAACATCTATCGTAATATTGTCAGTAAATCTAAAATCAAGAAAATTAGAATAAGTAAATGTACAATAGAAAAAAAAGTAAATATGCAATTAAAAATGAAAAAACCAAATTAAACATCTATATAAAAATGTAAAGTAAAATAAACAATAAAAAAAATATGATAAATAAAAATATTATATTAAACATATATTGTAATATTAGAATCTATTGTAATATTAGAATAAGTAAAAAAAACTAAACAATAAAAAATCTATAATATAAAAAATAAAAAATTACATTAAACGCCTAACGTAAAATTATGATTTGATATAAAAGCAAAAGAACTTAAAATAAGAAAATATAATTTAAATATCTATCTGAAAATATATAGTAAAATAAATAATAATTAAATATATATATAAGAAATACAAATGTTTAAACATCTATCATAATATAAGAATATAAACAAATAATAATTATATATACAATATAATAAATAGAAAACTACATTAAACATCTATATGAAAAATGTATAGTAAAACAAATACTAAGTAAATATACAATATAAGAAATAGAAATATTACATTAAACATCTATCGTGATATTACCATTTGATATAAAATAAAAAATTAGAATAAATAAAAATTCTATATAAGAAAAAATAATAATAAGTAAATATACAATATAAGAAAATGGAAAATTACATTAAACATTTATCTGAAAAATATATAGTTTTACATTTTATTATTTTCAAATATTTTTATGAGTAAATTACGAGAAGGGAAAAAGTTAATATACAAAATCTACAATACAAGAAAAAAATAATAATAAGTAAATATACTATATATAGAAATAAAAATGTTACATTAAACATGTATCATAATTTTATCATTTGATATAAAAGCAATAAATTTAGAATAAGTAAATATACAAAATAAGAAAAATAAATAATAAGTAAATTTACAATTTAAAAATTGAAAACTAAACTCAACATTTGTCTGAAAATTTTATAGTAAAATAAATAATAAGTAAATATAAAATATAAAAATATAGATAATACATTAAACATCTATTGTTATATTAGATACATAAATAAAATATATAATAAAAATAAATATTAGTTGTATGTACAATATAAGAAAGAGAAAAACTATATTAAACATCTATGTTAAAAAATTATAGTGAAATAAATATACAATATAAGAAACTGAAATATGACATTTAACATCTATCGTAGTATTACATTGATATAAAAGCAAGAAAATTAGAAATGGGAAACTATATTAAACATCTATCTAAAAATGTATAGATTTGTTTTTTCAAAGGAAATATGTATAAATATACAATATGTGTAGTTAGATACGTTTTCCTATATGTTACTCCCTGTACTATAGTTTTCTATTTCTATTAAAAATAAATATTAATTATATGTACAATAGTTTTAACGTAAAAGAAAATATGAAAACTCTCTATTATGCAAACCATAAATACAAAGCACTTATGTATTCATACAAACATTCAAAAATACAACGTGAAAAAGAATAGATATATAGTTAACATTTGAAAATCAAAATGCATAAAATATAAATAGAAGAAATCATCAAATAGTGTCAACGTCTGAATACAAATCTCAATTCCGTAAAAGCCACATGGCATTACATTATAAAATAATAATAGGTAAATACTACATTAAATATCTATTATAATACATTCGATACAAAAGCAAAAAAAATAAAATAATTAAATATACAATATAATAAAAATAAATAATAAATACAAAAAAGAAATACTACATTAAACATCTCTATAAAAATGTATAGGTTTACATTTTAAGTAACTATACAATATAAGAAATAAAAATACTAAATTAAACATTTATCTGAAAAATGTATAGTTTTACATTTTTATTATTTTAAAATATTTTAGATGAAAAACTGCTTATCTCGCTCTCAAGCACATCATTATAAATGTTTTTGCAATGAAACAAGACTCATCCTGACTCATATGACAAAACGAGCTATCGAAGGTGAAATAGTCAAATGTATACATGTTGGTGAAAGAATATCACTCCCAAAAATCATTTTATCTCCAATAGTCTCTGAACACTAATTCATACTTAATAGAAGACAATTTCTAATAAGAGTATGCAATACAATGATCATAAACAAAAGAAACCTAAAAATGCAAAAAATACCATTATTCAATCCTACGGTTATAGCGTTTTGCAAGTGCGACGGAAATATAGAACAAAGACTGCATTTTGGATAAAAATATATGTTTTCCAAACCAGTAAGATGAAGAGATAGGCTAGAAAAAAAATAAGAGAATATTACCATGCACATGATTGTTTTTAGTCCTTTAAGCTTATCACAAAAATGAGTAAGAATCATTCTTCCCTAAGAACAAAAATCAAAGAAAACATATCGAGTTACAACTTTTTGGAATAATGGTAAGGAGTAATGAACAATAACTAAGAAATCAAGTCAAGTCCTAAAATCGCTACTCCAACGTAAGTAACGGTAAGACACAACTAAATCTATCATAAACAATTGCAACACAAGGAGCCAGTGACACAACCAAATCTACCATAAACAAACACATCCGGCATAAACACACCACGATTATTAGTTAGATGTGTCTTATTTGTCAAGTGACATATTGTTAGCGGTTAGATTAAAATAAATTTTGAAAATTTATATTTTATAATTTGTAATTTGATCTGTAAAATGATTAGAATCTTTTTATATAAGATTATAATTTGTAAAATAAATAGACAAATTTAACTTGATAAAAATTAATTTATTTTTTAGATAGAAATGAAAATATTTTAAATATAGTTAAATTATTTGTATATTATTATCCCGCCCGTAGGGCGGGTTTAATCCTAATATATGTTAAAGAATGAAAAATGGAAAATACCTAGTTTAGCATAAGAATTTTACTATATTGGTATTAATGATATTTTTATTTAAATAATTAGAAAAACACATCGGTTTTATAAACCAGAAAAAAAAGAAGGGAAAAGAGAGGAAAGAGAAAGACCGACCTAAATGGGCTAAGACCAAAAGGCCCAAATGTTGACATGTGTATAAATATCTTCCTCCTCTCTCCTAAATCCCTAAAACTGGAAAAGTATCGTAAAGTCTACGGCAGCTTAGGGTTATCGCCTCTTCACCATGTCATCCGCCTTCGTGAGTAATGGAGCGGAAGTAACCTAGTAACCGATAGTTGCAAAGATATCGTTGAATTCTGAGAATACCCGCTATCGATGCCTTCTTAAGCCTGTTGAATTCTTAAAGAATGCCCAGAAATAAGGATTCAAGAGTTGTTAAACACAAAACTCTAGTTTATTAAATTATCAATGAAAGTCATTATCTCTCACAAGCCGAGAGTATACTATATATATGAAGATAGAAATCCTAGACGTAGTAGAGATTAGGTCAATTGATCCTTATCTCAAATAACTTAAAATAGAAAACTTAAATAAGAAAAGGAAATAATGAAAACCAAACGTATGAGGATCAAGACGTACGCTACATCAGGTCCCCCCTCTACAAGAGATTCGTCCACGAATCCCGAAAGTAAAGCATCATCAGGCTCGAACTTGAAGAGATGCTTCACGTTGAAAACATCAGCCGTATGAACATGAGATGGTAGGCGAAGCCGATATGCATTTGCATTAACTTTCTCAATGATCTCAACAGGACCTATCTTGCGCGGCTGGAGCTTATTGTACTGGCCAGTTGGGAAGCGTTCTTTAGTTAAGACAGCCCAAACCTGATCACCAATCTGAAAGTTAACCTCTCGACGTTTTTTATCAGCGGCCCGTTTGTATTTGATCGTAGTACCAGACAAATGATCAAGCGCACGTTGATGAATGTCCGTGATCTCTTCCACAAGCTCCAAAGCTCGTCCATGAAACTCGCCTGGCTGCGGTGTAGTTGTCAATGCCAATGGACCCCGAGGAACGACCCCATACACTACTTTAAACGGACTAAAGCCGAGACTGCGATTATGAGCATTGTTATGAGCAAACTCTGCCTGACACAATATGGAATCCCATGACCTCAAATTATCGCCAACCAAGCAACGCAACATATTTCCCAAGCTCCGATTAACAACTTCAGTTTGCCCATCTGTTTGAGGATGATACGCAGAACTCATGTTCAAGCTTGTCTTCAATAGCTTCCAAAGGGAACACCAAAAATGGCTAATAAAACGCGAGTCACGGTCAGAGACAATAGAGATAGGAAGACCGTGTAAACGATATATCTCCCGAAAGAATAATGAAGCAATTTGAACAGCATCCGTGGTCTTCTTACTTGGAATAAAATGCGCCATCTTGGAAAAGCGATCCACCACGACAAAAATAGAATCATGTCCACGTTGGGTTCGTGGAAGACCAACGACAAAGTCCATACTGATGTCACTCCAGGGCTGTGTCGGTATAGGCAAAGGGAGATACAAACCTGCATTAGAGGCGTGTCCTTTGCCCTTCTGGCAAGTCGTACAACGGGCGACAAATCGTTCGACATCACGACGAAGTGACGGCCAGAAGTAGGAATCTGTGACGAGTTTGAGAGTCCTGTCACGCCCAATATGACCCTCCTGATGCAGTTCCTTGATGATGTGCAACCGTAAACTGCAGTCTGGTACACATAAACGGTTGTTGCGAAAGATGAAACCATCGACCAGCGAATAATCATTCCGTACCCCATGTGTGAGATCCATCCAAATTGAAGAGAAAAATGCATCGGTGGGATACAACTCCGCAAAGCATTCAAACCCGGTGACACTAACTCGTAACGTGGACACTAGAGCATGGCGACGACTCAATGCATCAGCTACCTTGTTGAGCTTGCCCGACTGATGCTTGATCACGAATGTGAATTGTTGCAAATATGCTGTCCACGATGCATGACGAGAAGAGATCTTATCCTGTGTTCCCAAGTAACGAAGCGCCACATGATCAGTAAATAGGACGAACTCCTTGTGCGCCAAGTAATGGCGCCAGTGTTTGATGGCTTGAACAATTGCATAGAACTCAACGTCATACGTGCTATAACGAGCTCTTGCTCCAGCCATCTTCTCGCTATAATAGGCTACCGGGCGACCTTGCTGACTTAAGACCGCACCAATACCTAACTTACATGCATCACAATGTAACTCGAAAGGGAGATCAAAGTCGGGTAACACCAGGATTGGGGCTGTCGTGAGTTTTGTTTTGATGAGCTCAAAAGCTTGTGACGCCTCAGGCGACCAGGAGAATGTGGGACTCTTCAAGCAGTCCGTAATCGGAGCCATAATTGCGCTGAAATTATGCACGAAGCGTCTATAGAAAGATGCTAAGCCATGGAAACTCCGAACCTCCGTAATTGTTGCTGGAGTAGGCCAAGAAGCAACTGCCGCTACCTTTTGAGGATCCACACACAGACCTGCGCCTGAGATGATATATCCGAGAAACAACACCTGCGATACGCCAAACTCGCATTTTTGTTGTGCTATGAATAGTTTCTCGCGACGCAGAGCCAATAAGACGTCGCGATGGTGAGCCAGATGGTCCCGTAGAGTGGAGCTGAAAACGAGAATGTCGTCAAAGTAGACGACAACAAACTTTCCAATAAACGGACGAAGAGCCTGATTCATGACGCGCATAAAGGTGCTTGGAGCATTAGACAACCCAAACGGCATGACCAGACATTCAAATAGCCCTTCCCTCGTCTTGAAAGCTGTCTTCCATTCATCACCTGGACGTATTCGAATCTGATGATAGCCACTTTTGAGATCCAATTTTGTAAAAATAGAAGCCTTGCCGATCTGATCTAAGAGATCGTCGAGTCGCGGGATTGGAAATCGATACCGTGTTGTAATCTTGTTTATTGCGCGGCTATCAACGCACATACGCCAAGTTTTATCTTTCTTTGGTATCAGGAGCGCCGGGACAGCACAAGGGCTGAGACTTTCTCGAACATACCCTTTGCGCAACAGATCCTCCACTTGTCGCCGCAATTCTTCGTGCTCTTCCGGGCTCATACGATAGTGAGCTCGATTAGGTAAGGCTGCATTTGGGACTAGATCGATGTGATGCTGGATGTCACGGAGTGGTGGTAAACCCGCAGGGAGCTCATCAGGAAAAAGATCCTGAAACTCAGTGACGAGTGTAGAGAACTCCGGTGGAACCGCTATGCTAGGACCAGCCTCAGGACCCGTTGCTATTAAAGCAAAAATTGGACAAGTGTCTCGTATTTCTTCCTCAAATTGCGCTTTAGAGATGATCAAGAGACCTTGTTTCGTTGAGTTCGTGTGCTTTGCCTTGTCGGTGACGAGGTCTGGTTCCGTCGACGGGAGCAAGGTGATCTTACGACCTTCAAACATAAAAGAATATGTGTTAAGCTTGCCATTATGCAAAACCTCACGATCATACTGCCATGGCCGACCCAAGATGATGTGTGAGACATCCATGGGCGCAATATCACAAAACA
Source organism: Brassica carinata (assembly GCA_016771965.1). NCBI lineage: Eukaryota > Viridiplantae > Streptophyta > Magnoliopsida > Brassicales > Brassicaceae > Brassica > Brassica carinata. Next base: position 48,909,056 of record CM028692.1, read on the forward strand.
ATGTATCCTTATAGAAGGAGCCGATGGATAATGACAGCCGTGTTCGTTGAGAGACATGTACTTCGGCACCCGTTTGCATCCATAGGAGACGATACGGGTGAGGGTGGGTTTCTGTCGTGAGCGCGAGTTTCCTCACAGCTTCCTCAGATACCACGTTCGCGGAGCAACCAGAATCAATGACGAATCGGCAAATTTTGCCTTTTACCGTGCATGTGGAGCTAAAAAGGGCTGTTCGTTGCCATTCCTCACTTGCCTTAGGAGCCAAGCAATTGCGGCGGAGCATGAGGAAAGTACCAGTGTCACCGCTGACTTCTTCTTCTTCTACTTCCTCAGTGTCCTCTTCATAGTCATCATAAACAGGATCTCCCAACCCCTCTTTATCACTAGCGAGCAAGCCTCGACGCCCATGTTTTGGACACGCAGTTTGTAAGTGGCCTCGTTCCCCACACGAGAAACAACGCAAAGCGTTAGGACGTGATGGCCGTGATTCTGTTGCGGCGTTACTCACTGGTTCGGTTTCTTTGTTGGTGCGCTGTCCAGTGTTTGACGTTGATGCGATATCTCTGCCTGTTGATGATTTGGTGTCGTCGGAGGTTGTTGTTGTGCGGGTTCTGTTGTTTCCTGTCCATTGATTAGCGCCTAAACGAGTTTGTTGTTCCACGAGGAGGGCTCTTTGGCGAGCTTCGGAGACAGAGCCTGGATCGAATTGATTGAGCATATTTTGTAGCTGTGGGCGCAAGCCTGCAATGTAACGTGCCACCAGTTGATCTTCCGAGTCTTGAACATCCACCCGTGTAAGTAGCTGATAAAACTCATTCGAATAATCCTCAACCGAACGTGATCCCTGCCGTATATTATGAAACTTCTGGAACAAAAGACGCTCGAAATTATACGGAATAAAGGTTTTCCGCAAATGTTTCTTAAGCTTATCCCAAGAAGCAATCTTTTCCTTTCCTCGTCTAGTACGAGAAAGCTTTAGTTGATTCCACCAAGAGGCGGCATGGCCTCGGAATCTAGTTGTTACTAACGAGACCTGTTTGTTGTCTGGAACGTTCTTGAATTCCAGGAACTCATCCACTGCTACGAACCAGTCAAGAAGGTCTTCTGGTTGGGACCCGCCTTGATATTCAGGAAGATCAAGTTTAATCCCCGACATCCAACGTGTATTATCGTTATACTGCTGATGTCTATCTCGACCATGGTGCTGCTGTTGATTGTTGTCGTTGTCCCCAAACGGGTTGTCTCCGTCGGACCCATCGCTAACATCATCAAAAACAGGGTTATGGTGGTGACGGTGACGTTGTTGCGGTGCTGCGCGCCTTGCTGGAGCTGCGTTACCAGCTTGAGCTGCGTTTGCGGCGAAGGCGGCCTGTACGCCAGCTTGTACGCCGGACTGAATAGCTTCGGCCAAGGTTCGCCTCATGTTGTCTTGAAAATTTTCCTGAAAGTCTTCCAGGAACTGCTGCATCTGTGTCCATTCATTTGGACGAGGAGCCATTGAAACCAAAGATCGATAATCACGAATAGAATCGTAATTGCAGGTCTCTGATACCAACTAATGGAGCGGAAGTAACCTAGTAACCGATAGTTGCAAAGATATCGTTGAATTCTGAGAATACCCGCTATCGATGCCTTCTTAAGCCTGTTGAATTCTTAAAGAATGCCCAGAAATAAGGATTCAAGAGTTGTTAAACACAAAGCTCTAGTTTATTAAATTATCAATGAAAGTCGTATCTCTCACAAGCCGAGAGTATACTATATATATGAAGATAGAAATCCTAGACGTAGTAGAGATTAGGTCAATTGATCCTTATCTCAAATAACTTAAAATAGAAAATTTAAATAAGAAAAGGAAATAATGAAAACCAAACGTATGAGGATCAAGACGTACACTACATCAGTGAGTGAGGCTGCTGGAAAGGAAATTGTCGAGAAGTACGGATTCAAGCCCCGGTAATTAATTCTTTTTATTTATTTGGTGTGTGGAGAAACTTTTTATTTTTTTTGTGTATGTGTTAAATTGTTAATTGCTGTCTTCCTGTGGAATTTTTTAGAACTATGATTTCTGTGGAGGGATACGACACTAGTTTGCCTGAGGATGATATCAAGAGTGAATTGATTAATCACTTCAATTCATGTGGCGAAGTCTTTAATGTTATTGTTCGCAAAGACCCTGATCATAGCCCTAATCTCGACAGGTTTGTCTCTCTCTCTCTCTCTCTCTCTCTCTCTCTCTCTCTCTCTCTCTCTTTATATATTTGTGTTGTTTATTTCTTGCATCCCAAACTAAAAACAGTGTTTTTGTTTTAACAGACGTGCTTTGGTTATTCTTCTCGGAGAAGGCGCAGAAGAGAAGGCCTTGCAACTTAATGGAACTGACATTGGTGGATGGAATGCTCTTGTTAAAGTTGAACCCGAGGAGGAGGAAGAAGACGAGGAGGCAGTACGTTATGAATCCTCTCTTGCTAACGAAATATTGAATGACCGCAGATTGTAAGTTGATTGTCTTTTTTTTTTGTTTTTGTTTTGGTCTATTATCTGTAAATTGTTATATTGGATAGTTGTTGATAACATATATGCAAAATTTACTGCAGTTGGTTTGGCGTTGCCGTTAGGGGATATGACACTTCCCTTACTGCAGATGAAGTCGAGAGCGCTTTGATAAACCTCTTCTCATCCTGTGGAGCGATCACCCATGTTTACGTCTCTACTCGCGATAAGAAGACTAATATCTATTTTCACCAAAAAGAAGGAGAAGCTGGGGCGCTGGATCTTTCTGGAAGTGAAGTGGGAGGATTCGAAATAGCTGTTACGCGCGTAGCTACAATCTTTACTAACTGTCCCCCTCCCTCCGGTGGAATTTGTTACGGCTACTCTGTCCCAGGTACTTTGAAAAATTTGTTTCTAATTGTTTCTAAGGTAAAAACTTCTCATGAATTCTTGTGTTTATTGTGTATGCAGCTCATATGATTGAGTTTGCCCGCGAGATCCACGACAAGGTCGCTGCCTTTAAGAAGCAGAGTAGCTCTATCTAGACAGAAGCATTGAGACTCGAATTAAAATATTTAGTGTTGGAATTAAAAAATTTTGTAATCTTTTCTTATGTATGTGTGGTTGCCTTACTTCTTGTTTTGTTTTAACACAAGGAGTTTGGAAGCATACATACATAGAAAAGCTGACTTGGAAAAGCATCCATATTTCAAACTGACCAACCACTTGGTACCTCCTTCAATACTACTAGACAGTGACTTCAAAACAAGATCTCAAATTTCATCAAACTTAATTAGGACACTTCGTGTATTATGAAACTGAATGCAATAAACTCTTTTTCAAGATTAGTTCAAATTCTAACAAACAGCTGTTAATTCAATCTTCATTTACGCTACCCTTGAAATGAAAAATCAATGAACTTTCGCTTAAAAACACACAACACGTTGTTCGACTAACCACAAAAGATACATACTTGTTAGAACAAAACTCATAGTGGTTTGATCAGAAAACATGTAAAGACTCGCTAGAGATCAAGAACTCTAAATGAATGGGTTTCCTTTTTTTTGTGTGCAACGATGAATGGGTTTCCTTGTTCAAAAAAAAAAAGAATGGGTTTCCTTTGTTATGTAGAACGATCAAAATGGTATAGAAAACTAAATAGAATCATTAATTTGATTTACTACAAAGAAGTAGATGAAAAGAATAGTTTTAAGAATTCAATTAATATATACAAAAACAATTCCTGCATGATAAGGCTATGTCAAATGAAGATCAGTTACGTAGCTACGCTAATATCCTTTTAAGTTTGGTGTTCGATAGATGAAACACTTGTTACATAATAATAAATAACAAAGTAAAGAAACCTATATTATATATGAGATATGACTACGAAAAACTCCACTATGATGTTGAAAAAGAGTTCATGCAACGTCACCATCTATAATTTATTTTCTCACAATGTTAAGAAATCCTATAAACTTTCGCAAACGGCAAGGATATTAAATTCGTGGCCAAGACAATATAGGTTATGAGAGAACTGAAATATGGACCATTTTGACATGTCTTACGAGTTATTAGATGAAAAGAATAGTTTTAAGGCATGCGTGGAAGCAAATGTTAAGCGTGTTGTGTACGTTTCCTCTGCAGCTGCACTTATGATGAACCCTAATTGGTCAAAGAATCAAGTTATAGATGAGTCCTGTTGGTCAGACCTGGAGTTTTGCAAAAGAACTGAGGTTAATGCATATTCTTGATCTCTCACTTGTTAAGTTTCATTTTCCACATCTTTTGTTTACTGATTTTAGTCCCCTTTTGGCAGAATTGATATTGTGCGTCGAAGACACAAGCAGAAAGTGAGGCTTTCGAATTCGCAAAACGGACCGGGATTGGTCTCGTCAGCATTTGCCCTACCATGGTCTTTGGACCTGTGCTGAAGCAACACACCGTGAACGCTAGTACCCTTGCTCTTGCCAAGCTTCTTTTAAAGGTAATAATCACAATCTTGGATTGTCGTTACAAAGCAACTTGGTAGTATATGGGTTGGTGAATCTATGAATGGTCTTGATTCTACTTTTGTGTGGTTGCAGAGGGTTTTGAGTAACGGGAGAACCAAGTGAGACTTATTGTAAATGTGCGTGATGTGGCTCAAGCCTTACTTTTGGTTTATGAGAAACCAGAAGCTGAATGAAGATACATATGTACAGTCCACAAGGCTAAAGAAAAGGATGTGGTTGAGAAGCTCAGGAGTCTTTTAGTATGTCATAGTGACATTAGACACGATTTAGCCTGAAAAGATCTAATTAGAAACATATTGGACATTTGTCTTCGGCGGTAGCTTTTTAGTGATCGATTAATGTTTTTATTTTCCAGTACAAAAACAATTTTTCGATAAACTAATTATTTCTTTTTGATTTTGATCAATAATTAATAATAAAATTATCATATTTTAAAAAATTTTAGGTAACATATGGCTTAGATAAAATCATAAATTAGTAATTACTATATGTTTACAAATTTTATACAAATGTAAACAAAACATTTTTATTGTTTATTTTATAATAATTACTATCTTTTAATTTTTTCATCTCAATATTTCCGTGTTACTCTATTGAATTACATATAAAATATGTTTGTGTTATAAAATACATATAATATATCAAATACAAAAATAAATGAAATTCAAATTTATAAAATTTATTAATATATAATATCGTGAAATAAAGTATTATTATTTGAAAGATAAAAATATCTCTAAACTAATTTTTTTTAAGTTCTCTTTAAATAAATAACTCTAAAATTAATAAATTATCATATGTTCAATATTATTTATTAATATTTTTGGTATAATTATTAATCTGCAAGACATTAACTTGATAACATATACATATTCTTTTAAATGAGATATCTAAATCTTGATAACATATGAATTTAAAAGGAAACTGATATTATACATGGTTGAAGGACACTATATATTATTAGAATTTGATGAGTGTGAGTGAGAATAAGATGAACACCTTGAGATTTGTGTGTTGTGGTTGAGATAATAAAGAGAATGAGTATTTGGGAGTGTATGAGGTAGAATTACCGAGACTGAGAAAATATAGCCTTATGACACATGAAATTGATGCAAGAGTAATGAAATATGAGAAAATGTATAGCAATGGTGAACCAAAAAGTAAAATGAAGGATGATGTTACTTTCTTCTTTCACTGTCTCGGAGACATTTTTTCACTCATTTTTTCTTTCTTTTCCATTTGTCTTTTGTTTGTAGGCATCGTCACAAATGTGATAAGCTCTATAACAAAGAACAACCATCTTTGATTGATTTATGCTTGAAACTCTAGGAGCTAACATTTCTTCTTTCGAACAACTTCAACAGTTGGAGATTAACTCGATCAAGATTTTCAACTCACATTATTTTATCTAATTTCTTTGATCATTCTAGTCCCTTACATCACTTTTGAATGTTGGTCTAAAGTCTCGTAAAGTTTGGCACTCTTTTCTTCATATTTGTTTTTTTCTTTCGCTTTTGTTTCTTCATTATTGGTACTACCATATGGATCTTTAAGTAAGTTCATCAAGTGGTTGCAACCAATCACTAGATACACCTCAAATTTGTAGAAACCACCAAACACAAAACCAAGTCTAATTCTAATCAGTCAACAAAGCCTATGAAAATGAATATGAAACAAACGTTTACTAAAATAATGACTATAATATTGATCCCATAAACAAAAAATAATAATTGGTATTCTACCGATACTTATCCATCCCTTAAAGCATTGTCTATTTTCCTGTTATAATAATTGTTTTGAGATTTATCTTTTTATGTGTTCATACCTAGTGCACTGATTAGAATGATAATCACAGTGTTGTTTTATGGTGTATCTTTGCAATATTCCATGAATATTCGATGTTACACTTACAATAAGAGTATTATTATAATCTCATATTGGTTTTTAGATAATATAAATTGGTTACTTCATACTTACAAATTAACGCCTCTGAATTTCATTCTGTTTTCCCGAACTTCGCGATAGGCTTTTGAGGTGGATCTGATGAGATGCCTTCGCAAATCACCTATAGCAGCGGCCATAAAAGTTTACCCGTCTTTACAAGATCTTATTGGAAGAAGAGCCAGGAAAGGAATAGAAATGGTCAATTTGGTGTGTCATTGGCGTTTATGAAGACTAAGCAAATATTTTCTCTATATTTAAGATGTTTAATTGTTTATTTGGTAATATAGATTTGATTATATAATTCTAAGATTAGTTTCCTTTAAAAAATAGTTAAATAAATGAAAATTTAAATCAAGCGAACCAATCAAATTAAGAGAATTAATTTTAAATTTCACCTATGAATGACATATAAAAAATCCACTTAGTTGTCTTCTCAATTAATATATAAGAGGATCACACAAACACATGTCAATTATCGTTTTGAGTTTTATAAGATTTCTTCTACATCCAGTTATATTTTGAATATTAATAATTTTATATGTAGGAATACCATAAGATATTGAAGATCATTAAACAAGTGTAAAATAATTTGGATTTTAACAAGATTTTTTCAGATGTTTCCTTTAACCTTTTTACATTTTTCAGAATTGAAATCACACTTTTATTTTAAGTGATCACATAAAACTGGTTTTAGCTCGGTTCAATATATACAAGTGATCGCTTATTATTATTCATTCCGTACATGTTCGAATCATGAATTAGAGTTTATCTTATAAATAAATAAAGGAAACTACATCTTGATCCGGCAACCGCGCGGATGTTTTTTCGGTTTTATAAACATATATATTTATTTCCGTTTATTAGTGGTATACAATTTTAACATTAGCCATATATTTAAATGTTGATATACCTATTTCAAATATAATAATTTTATAGTTTACATGGTGCAATTAATCAATAATTTTAAACCATCACATATATTTTTTCGTTTTTTATTATATATTTATGTTACTGTATTTTGATTTAGTTATTAAAAAATCAACATATGCATAAAACTACATATTTGAAAATTATTTTATATCAAATTTATATTCAATTCTGGCCCGCCAATCTTCAAAGTCGTATTTCCTTTTAGCAATATTTTTTCACGTTTATTCATTTAAAAATATATGTTCTTTGTATATATAAAAGTCTAAGATATGTCAATTTTTTACATGTATCATATAGTTTGCGAATGTTAAGTCGTTATGTCACTGTATCATATTTTTAGCATAAATATTTTATATTTATGAAAATAAAATTATAAATTTAATATAATTTATCATATCTATTTCAATATAATAATTTTATTTTAACATGAATTATTATTATAAAATAGATAAAAATAAGATATAATTTTATGTTTCATTTTATAAATGATAATTGAATATATATTAATACATAATAATAGTTCATTTCTAATTAGAAAATTAGTTAAAATATTTACATAAACTTCCTGAAAATTAAGATATTGTTAAAATATTTTTCAACAGATTTATTAGAATTATATATATATATATATTGATATTAAAATGAAAATTTATCATGATTAAAATAGTTACAAATATTTTATATTATTAGCTTTAATGAAATACATGTTAATTTTTATACATGTATTATATAGTTTGCAAATGTTAAATCCTGTTACCAACATATTATATTTTGAACATAAGATGTTTATACAACCATTATATATAACATTGATTGAATTATTTAAATCTGTTCAGTATTTTGAACTGTACAATAGTTTACATTTACCACTATGTATAATTTATTAAAGAATCAAATATGTGTTTTAGTAGGGATCCATTTTAGGAATAAAATATAATTAAAACATATTATTAGGAATAAATGAATAATAACTTATTTTTAGTAGGGGTCTAGTTTTTAAAATATCACACATGAATTAAAATTGTGATTTCTGTTTTAATTTATAAGATTTTAATATATAACTAGACTTGAACCCGCGCAACCGCGCGGGTGTTTATTTCCATATATATATAGATATAAAAATAGATTTTATTTCTATATTATTAGTGGCAAATATATATACATTAACCATTTTTAAAATGTTGATATGATTTTTCTAAACAACATAATGTTATAGTTTACATGTTTATCATTTAGTTAATTGTTTAAACAATCACATTTACTTGTAGCTTCTTATTATATATATATAGTAGTACTTAATGGATTTGCGTTTGATTATTAGACAACTTTGAAAGATTAACTAATTTAAAGATTGTTTTGTAGCTCATTTATCATTTAAATAACATATAAAATAATAAGTAATAAATACACTAATTTGAAAAAAAAAACAGTATTAGCTATTTGAAATTATCCGAGTTTAACTAAGTTTGAACCGAAATATAATTGAAACTAAAAAATTCGGCTAGTTTCGCTAAAAAGATTAAAAACTAACTGGTCCAATTTTTTCCGGTTTAATTTGGCGAGATTTTTGTCAAACCTAACTACCCGAATTCCGAACTTCCCAACCCGACTACCCGAACTGCATGACTAATTTAAACCAAATATATTATCTTATTAAATTGGGTTTAACATAAATATACAAAACATATTACATATTAAATCATTATTTAGATCATATAAATGGGCCAATATATTTTAAAGCTATAACTTTTTTGACAACAAAGCTATAACTTATATGTATATGATATTGGGTATATGTATTGTGTCATATGTACCGATTATGGTTTTAGAAATTGACCTATTTAAATTTATAAATATGATTTATGTATTAGTAAAAACAAATATAGTCGTAGTTTGTTCCCAAAGTTTGAGTATATTAATACATGTTTATAATGTTCAAGATGGTAACATTGTCACCATTATTAATCGCAGAACTGATTTGGTAAAAATTTAATTAAGGTTTAATGAATTATTTAAATATAGTTAGCTATATAAGGGGAAAGAATATTATTTAGACTAATATGTGAAGATTATTGATTAATAATAAGACATAAATGAAATATTTTTTTATTAATGATTTTCTAGGAATGATCTATTTTTTAAAAAATCACACATGAAGATAAGTCATGACTTATCTTTTAATATAATAGATATACTATTACTTAGATACATAATTTAAATGACAATACAACACGTTGACAAAAAAAAGAAAAAAAAAATGACAACACAAACACGACGTTTACGGTTTTACATAGACGGGACACCGAACAGACCCGGATTTGGATCCAACTCGTAAATCAATTCTTTCTTTCAACTCGGGCGAAGTGACCCGACCTTACTCATGGCCACGGACGCTCCAATTCCCGGCGGATCTAGCGAGATTCTCCCCACTACTCCCTCTAATCCCATCATCCCCGAAACTCCGTCGGCATCTTCCAACTCCCTTCAACCGCCTCCTTCCTCTTCCGCTTGCATCTACATACCTAGCTACTCTCGTAAGTCCCTCAAAAACACTCTGATTTTCACTGTTCTTCACTTTTTTCTCATGAATTTGAGCGATTTAGGTTGGTTTTCATGGACCGAGATCAACGAATGCGAATCCCGCTCTCTACCGGAGTTCTTCGATTCGAGATCCACGTCCAAAAACCCTAGGTTTTACCTCTACTTGAGGAACTCGATCATCAAGCAGTACAGAGACGACCATCCTAGCAAGATTAGCTTCACGGACGTTCGGAGGACTCTAGTTGGTGACGTCGTCTCTATTCGCCGCGTCTTTGATTTCCTCGACTCGTGGGGGCTTATCAACTACTCTGGCTCCGCCTCTGCTAAGCCTCTCAAGTGGGATGACAAGGAGTCCGTCGCTTCTGAGCCTCCCTCGACGGTTAAAGAATCCACCAAGAGAATCTGTAATGGCTGCAAATCTGTTTGCAGCGTTGCTTGTTTCGCCTCTGAAAAGGTTTTGCTTCCTTCTTATCCTTGACTATTGTAGTTGATGATGATGATGTAATTTTGAAACTAAGTAGTTGATTTGATGGCTTGATGATGTTGATGATGATGAGATGATGATGATGGCATTTTGAGATTTAGTTGATGTTGATCATCTTGAAACGAAGTAGTTGATTTGATGATGTTGATGATGATGATGATGATGATGATGGCATTTTGAAATTAAGTAGTTGATGTTGATATGGCATCTTCAAACTAAGTAGTTGATTTGATGATGATGATGATGGCATTTTGAAATTAAGTCGTTGATATTGATGATGATGATGATGGCATTATGAAACTAAGTACATTTTTGTTTCTTTGCAGTATGAGTTGACGTTGTGTGCGAGGTGCTATGTTCGTGGTAACTATCGTGTTGGTATTAACTCCTCGGAGTTTAAGCGTGTTGAGCTTAGCGAGGAGTCGAAGACAGGGTGGTCCGAGAAGGAGACTCTGCTGCTCCTTGAAGCTGTTATGCACTATGGAGATGATTGGAAGAAGGTTGCGTCGCATGTTACTGGTAGAACCGAGAAGGATTGTGTTTCTCAGTTTGTCAAGCTTCCTTTTGGGGAACAGTTTGCGAAAGACTCTGACTCTGAGGATGCTTTGGAGACGTTTGATCAGATCAAGGGCTCTGCTGATCCTGAGTCCGAAGGAAGAGTCAAAGACGGTTCGTCTTCTCCCGATAATAAGCGGATGAAGTTGACGCCTCTTGCAGATGCAAGCAACCCAATCATGGCTCAGGTTTGATGTTCATCCCAGTTTTACTATTTGAGTTCTCTCTCTTATGTTAGTTTTATGTGTCAAGTGTCCATTATGCACTGAAAAAGTATAGCTTTATAATTTAATTGGTTATGTTATCTGTCTTAGAATTCACTGTGCTGTTCCATGACTTATGTAAATGTCTCTTTTTAAGAGCCTTTAGCTAGAATACCTTTAAGTTCTTAAACTCTTGTAATGTTGTACATGTAACTTGTATTACATCTCCATTTGTTATGGTTCATTGGCTGTCCCTGAATGAGATTTTTCCTATCATGTCTTCTCCAGGCTGCTTTCCTTTCAGCTTTGGCTGGCACAAAAGTTGGAGAAGCAGCAGCTCGGGCTGCAGTGACAGCTCTATCTGATGTAGACCACGAGGCTGACAAAAACGCTGGTGGAGACCCAAATCGACAAGGTACCAAGGAATAAAGCTAAAACATGAATGTAGTCTGTTTCTGTCTCATGCCAACACCCATTAGTGACACTTTGTTTTCTGGTACGCAGACATCAATGGTAATTCGAGAAACGACTCAGAGAGAGCTGTGGCTGAAGCGAAATCTCTGGTTGAGAAGGAAGAGAAAGAAGTAGAAGGAGCCATCAGAGAGATTGTAGAAGTAGAGGTCAGTAACAATAATCTCCAACTTCCCTTTAAAACATCTTTTGTATGATGATGATGCCTAAGTTTGATTAAAAAACTGGCGTTAACAGATGATGAAGATTCGAGATAGGATTGTACATTTCGAGAAACTGGATATGGAAATGGAGAGAAGCCGGAAACAGTTGGAGGACATGAAGAATCTGCTATTTACTGATCAATTAAACATCTACTTCCACACAAGAAGATCCAGGAAAGCTGAAGATAGAGCAGAGTGTTAGAAGTTAGAATGCATTTAGAGTTTCAAACTGTGACATCTCCCTGTGTTTGTAGTTTACTTATTAACTTTCCTAGTAGCAAAACGAACAGAACCAAACTGAGCTGCACTGGAATATTATTTAGTGTGATGGTTTTATATTTCATCATAAGAAATGTGGATCTCTATCCCTAGGTTCATTATGAACTAAGAAGAGTATGACAAACAGTTTAATGGATGGGTGGTGCATATGACTATCAGATTTGACATACGAAATGAATTGAAGCATAAACAAATTGCATTTTGTGTGATAAACAAATTGCTTTTTATATCATACAAAATGCATCTTATATAAATCAAAACTTCGAAACCGAGAATTGAACATAGCGAAATTGAATAAGAAAATGCATCAAGTTTTGTACATCCTCAGTAAAAACATTTATTATTTATATATGATTTGAAGAAAATTTATATAGAAATAAAAATTAGATAACAATTCACTAAATGAAACTAAAATTAAAATCTACATAGTATATTTTAGAAGATAATTTACTAAACTAGTAGTTACGAAAATATTTTCTTACTCTTTACATTTTAATTCCCAAAAAGAAAGAAAGGAAACAGCTACATATATATATATATATATATATATATTTTTTTTTTTTTTTTTGGTAAAATAGTTACATTACATAGTCAACATAATAGTAGAGACCAAAATATTAAGAATTGCGAAAATCCCAATCTAATCCTTATGAAACTCATTATATTTTCCTGCTTGGAAGGTAAAATATAAAAAACCTAATATAGTTGTAGGCAGTAGAGGCAGAGGCAGGGAGGTAATCTTCTTTGCTTCGTTCCCTGAATTTCCGCAAAGTCTAAGTTTTTCTTTCTTTCAATTTTTTAATGTTGACTGATTTTCCCTGGAGGAAAAATAATTAATCCTCAGTTAATATTTTAAAAGCTTTTTTTTTCAATCGTAACTCTCTAATTCGGAAATTCCAAAGTTTTTTTTTTTTAAGAGAGAGAGATCTAAAAATCTTTTGGAATGCAAAATTGTTAAGAAAGTTCGAATCTTTCTCCTTCTCGGGTGTAGTTTGATTAGTGTTTAGTGTTAAAGCTTCGAACTTTCTCTTCTCAGAGATCGTTTCAGTGTTTCTTCACTTGAGAGCTTCAATGGAAACTAGGGTTTTCTGGTGAAGTTTCTGCTAAAAAGGGCTTCCTTTTTGTTTGTTTGTTTGATAGTGAAAAGTGAGGGAAGCATGTCCGGATCTGAGACGGGATCAATGGCGGCGGCGAGCAGAGAACCGATACCATTCACAATGAGTCTCCACCACCAACACAATCAACCTCCTCCTCCTCCGCCACCGCAGCAGCAGCACTCTCAGAACATGCAGTTGTCTTTCACCGGCGCCGACAGAACCACCGCTGTCTACAAGCCCATGAGCTTGGAGTCTTCACCACAGCAGCAGCACTACCAACACAGCTCAGCCGGCGAGTTGAACATGAACATCCCCGTGACCGAAAGCGAGCAGCGTGTGAAGAAGAGAAGAGGTAGACCGAGGAGATACGGACCGGAGAGCGGGGAAGCTTCGCTGGGTTTTGTTCCCGGACCTCCTTCTCTCACCGTTAGCCAGTCTAGTGGCGGAGACGGTGATGGTGGTGGTGGCTCCGGAGGAGGGGGAGCGTCGCCTACTGTTAAGAGGATGAGAGGACGACCTGCTGGTTCTAGCAATAGGCAAAAGCTTCAAGCTTTAGGTAAAATTTATAATACTACATTTTTCATTTTTCTTTAATTGGAATCTTCTTGTTCCTTGCTCACGTGATGGAATTGGAAAGTTCTGGTGGGTTTGGATCTTCTCTGTCGGCTGCTATCTATATTAGAATATAGTATAATGGTGTGAATATGGTAAACAATGACCTTTTCAAATTACTTATATGCCCCTCGACGTATCTTGTTCAACCATCTTTGAATGCTTCTCACTGTAGCTGTGGAGCTTCTTAGTTTTGTACAGTGTTAACTTGAGCTCTGAATGTTGTCCCTTTTTGTGTGTGCGTTTGCTTGTTGTTGTTGCAGGGTCGACAGGAGTCGGATTCACGCCTCATGTTCTTACCGTGGGGACTGGAGAGGTCTCTCTATCTATCTTCTTGATTTTGCCTTCTTTACTGCTAAGATGTCTTGTCTTAACTCATTAAGGTCTCTAAATCATGTGAATGTCTAGACTGTGTTTAAGGTCAAACATTATTGGGTAACAAGAGAGTGTTGAGCTTGATCAGGGTTCTGTTGCGTTGAGAAAGATTATGTTGTTGTGTGTGTGTGGTGGCTGTGTTTGCACAGGGTTAAGAGAGCTGACGTTTGTTTAATGGTCTTGGGACAGGATGTATCATCAAAGATAATGGCGTTTTCTCAGAACGGACCACGAGCTGTGTGTGTCTTGTCTGCAAACGGAGCTATCTCCAACGTGACTCTTCGCCAGCCCGCCACATCTGGTGGAACCGTTACATATGAGGTATCAAGATTAGGCTTTTTGCAGTTTTGTTCAGTTTCCTTTGTCTCTGACTGCTTAACCCTTGGTGAATTGGTTGCATTTGAAACCAGGGGAGATTTGAGATTCTGTCTTTATCGGGTTCGTTCCTTCTACTGGAGAACAATGGTCACAGAAGCAGGACGGGAGGTCTAAGTGTGTCCTTATCGGCTCCGGATGGTAATGTTTTAGGTGGTTGTGTAGCTGGTCTTCTTATAGCAGCATCACCTGTTCAGGTAACATCTGCCTTCTTCTAACACAAATTTTTAATATTATCGGTTAAGGTCAATGTAAGGATGACATTTTGAGTCTCAAATGACAGATTGTTGTTGGGAGTTTCATACCAGACGGACAAAAAGAACATGTGGAACTATCGAGTCCTGCATTACCCCGTGTGGCCCCAAGTCAAGTACTGATGACTCCGAGTAGCCCGCAATCTCGTGGCGCAATGAGTGAGCCAGCTCGTGGACGACATGGAAGCCCTCTTCACCAGAGCACAGGAGGACCTTACAACAACAACAACAACCTTTCAATGCCCTGGAAGTAGTAGCCTTATGAGTCATGAGACTAGTCCACCAACAAATAGAATGATGATGATTCATATCTTTAGTTTAGCTGTCTGTCCAGTCAAAAATGAATTTAATTAGTTAACCTATTTTGTGTGTTTGTGTTGATTTCTCAGAACCTTGAGTTAGAAATTGGAATATCCTGATTAATGTAGATTTTTTTTTTTTTATCAGCATAAAGTTACTCATCTTGACAAACATTTAACATGTACAACTTTTTCTGATTACAAACATCAAACAGGACTGGTTTCTTCTACAAAAAAAAACGCAATGAAAAGAACCCAAGAGTAGAGGTTTGCCAGAACCAACCCTTTGCATTGCCTGGGTCGACTCGTAATGTGATCAAACATAGACAAAACAGACCCCTAAGAAACTGATTTATTACAAACCAAAAGAAGAGTCGAATGTGGGATGAAAAAACCAAGAAAAAGACTGAAATTGAACCTAGAATTGAAATAGAAACGAAAAGAACCCTACTAAAAAAATCAGAGAAAAATAGAAACAAACATCATTAATTACATAAGTAGAGTGAAATAGATTTAAATTCAATAAATGGAGAGAAAATCGGAACTGACCTATATTTTCGATTTGTTTTAAAGTTGTCCGATTTCAACTTTGAACCAGAAAAAGAACAAACAAACCGGGGGTTCGAACCGGTTTACAAAATGTATGCTTGGGTAGTTAAAAAAAAAACAAAAGGGATTAGGAGACTCCTAATCCAAAGCCATTAATAATTAATTGTTATATTTGTTCTCTAACTGCTTGTTACTACTTCCCAGAGAGACATTCTTTGACCGACAGATTCTGCCAAACGAAACATTCAAAAAGTCTTAAAATTTCATTCACGGGTCGACTTAAATACGTGCTACTAAACTCGGGTCATCCCCCAAAACGTTAAATGACGTTACTGTAGCTACTGATTTTCGGGGAAGAAAACAACATCCTCCACAATCACTCATTTTCAAATTGGGATTATTATTTTTTCCTGTTTCGAGTGATCCCAGAGTGTTTTTCGGGAGATAAACATTTAGGGCTTTTGTAGTCTCTCTTCACTTGCAATGGCGAGAAGACATGGATGGCAACTTCCAGCCCACACGTTTCAGGTTATAAGATTTGTCTACTTTCACTTAGTATTAAAAGGGATCTGTTTGTTAGACTTTGGTTTGAACGATTGGTGAAAATTTCATGTCCTAATCTGGTTAAAGTTTGTTCCTTTGTCGTGAAAATGACATCAAATGTTTTGTTGGTATCTGAGAGTTCCACTTTCTTGTGATTTTTATTGACTTATAGCTCTTTCTTTTTACCTATCCTGTATATTAACAGGGAAGCATACACCTTTTTTTATATACTTCCTGTGTGTGCACTTTCAAGATCCACTCACCACTCTATTGAATTTTGATTTTTTTATCTTAAATGATTTGTTGATGTGCAGGTTGTCGCTATAACTGTATTTTTCTTGCTCACTATCGCATACTATGCCTTCTTTGCTCCGTTTCTTGGGAAGATACTCTATGAATATATCGCCATTGGTGTCTACTCATTCTTGGTAAGAACATTGTTGTATACTAAGCTCCCAAATGCAGTAAGCTTGTTAGTATATCTCACGGTTCTGATCTTTCTCTAATGATGTTACAGGCGTTTTCGGTTTTTGTTCTGTACATCCGTTGCACCGGTATTGATCCTGCAGATCCTGGGATCTTTGTAGACGCTGTTAACACTCCAGCTCATAAGTCACAGAACAGTAACTATGTGCCTGGTTAGTTGCTTAACCAATTATGATGCTGTCTAGTAATTTTTGTCTCTTTTTGTTTTATAGTGATGTTAATGGTGCAGAAAATGGTGTGCCATATACTAGACACGGCTCAGGTTGCTGTAATGCTGTAGGAAGATTCATTTGTGGTTGTTTAGTGATACAAGATTGCCGTAGAGACACCCATCAAGAGCAGTCAGGGGAACAAGAAGAAGCTCTGTTCTGCTCATTGTGCAATGCTGAGGTATATTAGTATATTTTGTACTGGTAAAAAACCTATCTCATTGCGTATTCTACAGTTACCCCACATTGTTTTTTTTTTTTTTTTTGTCTAAGGTACGTAAATTTAGCAAGCACTGTAGAAGTTGTGGTAAGTGTGTTGATGGGTTTGATCACCATTGCCGGGTATGCAATTTGACAATTATTCTTTGTTTTTCCTTTAAAAAAGTAACTCATGTAAGTACACTATCTTTTGCCTTAGTGGCTGAATAACTGTGTGGGGAAGAAGAACTACATCAGCTTTGTGTGTCTTATGGCCGCAAGCTTTTTCTGGGTATGTTTCCAACAAAGTTTGTTACACTTTAAGATAGATTCTGTCAGCCATGTGTTATCTCATGACCTTTGCAAAAATATGACAACAGCTTTTAGTTGAATTTGGGGTTGGTGTTGCTGTTTTTGTTCGGTGTTTTGTGGAGCAAAAGGCGATGGAACATCTTATAACTGAGAAACTTGGACTTGGCTTCTCTCGTCCTCCTTTTGCTGCTATTGTGGTAATTATTTTTGCAAAAATAGTATTGGTTTTGTTCTATCTTCTTCTATCAATGCTTAGTTTTGCTTTCTCATTGTGCAGATTGTTTGCACAACTCTCTCGTTTCTTGCTATAATACCACTTGGGGAGCTTTTCTTCTTCCACATAATTTTGATCCGAAAGGTTTTTTTGTTTGCTGAATCTTTGACAACAACAACACATAAAGAAACATTGATTGATATGTTGCTTTTGGTGGCTGCAGGGAATCACAACATATGAATACGTTGTTGCGGTGAGAGCGCAAAGCGAGCCACCTGGACCGTCTATAGATGGGGGAGACGAGTATAGCCAGCCACCTTCACCTACAAGCTCAGCTGTGACAGCTGCGAGTGGAAGAAGCTCTCTCGGATTGAGCATTCAGTACCGTGGCGCCTCCTTGTGCACACCTCCAAACATATTCATGGATCAAAATGTAAATAACAAAAGCCAAATCTAATTTATCTTTTTTAACTTCCTTCAGTTGTATAAACTCTCTTTTTGTCAGGATGATGTTATCCAGCATCTGGAGCAGCCTGGAACTGTACGATCCACCATAGATCCTGACGCGCTCACACAGAAGAAGCCAACTCAGCGTCAACAAGTAAGGATCAACCCATGGAAGCTAGCGAAACTCGACTCAAACGAAGCATCTAAAGCAGCTGCAAAAGCACGTGCATCCTCATCAGTGCTCCTTCCATTGACTTCCAGACAAAACCCTCACAGAACCAGCAGCAACGCAAGCGGGAGAAGCACACCTCCAAACACTAGCAGCCCTGTTCCAGCGTTGACAAGAGAGCACTTCAACCCAATGTACATGTCATCATCAGCTAACGAGTCACCGTTAAACGAAGAAGAAAGAAGGAGCGTTGTTATTGCTGCTGCTGCTGCAGCTAGAAGAAACAACATGGCTACAAGCGATGAGAGCTCGGTAGTTTGGGATCCAGAAGCTGGCCGGTTTGTGTCTTCTTCTCTTCAGACTCCCGCAACAGAATTGGCTGCTTTTGGAGGAGGTCCTCTTGCTGCTAACGAACGTCTCAGCAGTGTGACTTCTTCTGGGAGTGATGGTAGCAGAAGGGTCGGAGGAAACGCTTTAACTGGTTACTTCCAACAAGTTAGATCACAGAGAGGAGGACAGCTTCCAGTGTTTATGCCTTCTGATTCTCAAATGCATAGACACCTATCTACTAGATTCCAGTAGAAACATTTTTAGTCTGTAGGTGACAAACTTCGTTTAATTAAAAGTTTCTTATTTCCCTCAAGTCTAAAGCATAGTTAAGAAGACCAGAAGTAAGTTTACACAACTATCTCTGTTTCAGTAGATTCTATGTGTATTTAGATATTTAATATTTAGATAATCGAACAACAAAGTCGTTGTAGTATAGTGGTAAGTATTCCCGCCTGTCACGCGGGTGACCCGGGTTCGATCCCCGGCAACGGCGTTCTTTTTTTTTTCTTCTTCTTAGTGTTTTTAATTTAATTTTCAGTTTATTAATAATAATTTGAATTCCCCCATAAATGCGCCAAGTCGTTCATCTTCCCCTACATTTTCGATAATTCAAAACCATTAGAGAACCTAAAGAACCAGCCATAAACAAAAAAGCAAATTTCCAAACACAAAATATAAATAAATAAAAATTCTCCATCACCACGACGGAGACATTATCCCCTCCGTGACTGCATGTTCCCCACCGTAAAAAAACTGTAATTTTTATAATCGCAAAACACATAAGAAAAGAAAAATGGGAGGAGGAGGAGGAGGAGGAGGAGGAGGCAGTATAGAAGGCCCAAGAGAGCTGGATCAGACCCCAACATGGGCCGTCTCCACCGTTTGTGGCGTTATCATTATAATCTCTATCATCTTGGAGCTCATGCTTCACAAAGTCGGATCCGTAAGTCTCTAAAGATTCCACGAATATGCTCTACAATTTTCCTCATAGCATCTTCACATACATGGATCGTTTTCTCAGGTGTTCGAGAAGAAAAAGAAGAAAGCCTTGTTCGAAGCTCTTCTAAAGATTAAAAACGGTAACGTGGAACTCAAGGAAACATGAAAACCCTAAAACTGAATTATGAAATTGATTTTTATTTTTTTTTCTTGGGCAGAGCTAATGGTTTTGGGATTCATTTCGCTGCTACTAACGTTCGGACAAAACTACATCGCAAGCTTGTGCGTGGCGTCAAAATACGGTAACGCTATGTCCTTCTGTGGTCCGTACGATGGTCCATCTAATGAGGCTAAGAAGCCAAAGGACACCGATCACATGCAGAGGCATCTTCTCTCCCTTCAACGCCGTGTTTTGGCTGGAGGTGCTCCTGCTGAGTGCAAGAAGGTCACCATCTCTCTCTTGACTCTTTGTCTTATTATTACAAAGCTATGTTGATAAACAGGCATGTTGTTGTTGTTGTTTTCCAGGGTTACGTGCCGCTTATATCACTCAACGCGTTGCACCAAGTGCATATCTTTATCTTCTTCTTGGCTGTGTTTCATGTCATTTATAGTGCTATTACCATGATGCTTGGAAGAGCAAAGGTTCGTACGTGTATATATATTACAGTGTTTGATCAAGGTGGTGATGTAACTCATGGCTTTTGTACATGCAGATTCGTGGATGGAAAGTATGGGAGGAAGAGGTCGTAAATGATCATGAAATGATGGATGGTTAGATTTTTGTGATAATGATTTCAGATGTGGTCTATATCATATTAGGAAACATATTAACAATTTGTTTTATTTATTTTGGGTTAAATTATTAACAATTTGTTTTTGATATTCATGTAATCTATATAGATCCTTCAAGATTTAGGCTCACACATGAGACATCTTTTGTACGGGAGCATGTTAATACTTGGGCGAGGAACAGATTCTCCTTCTACATTGTATGATTTTTTTTAGCTTCTTTATTTCCTTTCTTGTGTCTAAAGCAAGAGAGTCTCTTATTACTTTATGTTTTTCTTGCAGATGTGTTTCTTCCGTCAGATGCTGAGATCTGTAAGAAAATCTGACTACTTGACGATGCGTCATGGGTTCATTAGTGTAAGTTCTTTCTAAGTCACCCAACCAATCTAATTGAAATTCTTCTTTGAGACTAATTTTGTTTCCAAAAATCATTATGCTATAACTTAGGTCCATTTGGCACCCGGGATGAAGTTTAATTTCCAAAAATACATCAAAAGATCATTAGAAGACGACTTCAAAGTAGTCGTGGGTATCAGGTAACTCAGAACATTGTCTTCTTCTCCTTAGACTAACATTCATGTTTCTGATGCAATCTGTACAATCTCTCCAGTCCCGCGCTATGGGCCTTTGTAATGATCTTTTTACTCGTTGACGTTCATGGTTAGTCTTTTTTTTTTTAATTCGTGTTATAATGTTCTTCAACATATATACTAGAGCTTAGAATCTAATTGTTTTGGTATAACTTTGTAGGGTGGTATGTTACTGCTGTGATTACCATGATTCCTCCAGTTGTAAGTGACTCAGTCTCTACCTTGTAGCTTCTGCTTCTTTTAAAAGAACAATATCGAGAAAGTTTATGAGCTTACTGACAAGTTGTGTATGGGTTTGAAAAGTTGACATTAGCGATA
This sequence comes from Brassica carinata, assembly GCA_016771965.1. Lineage (NCBI taxonomy): Eukaryota > Viridiplantae > Streptophyta > Magnoliopsida > Brassicales > Brassicaceae > Brassica > Brassica carinata. The sequence continues at coordinate 48,930,279 of CM028692.1, forward strand.
GGAACCAAGCTTCAGGCCATTATATCAGACATGGCTTTGGAGATTCAGGAGAGACATGCAGTGATACAAGGGATGCCACTAGTCAATGTCTCTGACCGACATTTCTGGTTCGCTCGTCCCGCTTTAGTCCTCCATATCATCCATTTCATTCTCTTCCAGGTACTTTCACAGCTTATAAAAATGGACCGATTGATAAAAGTTTGTCTATGTTCTAATGAGCTTACTTGATGTTCAGAATGCTTTTGAGATCACCTACTTCTTCTGGATATGGGTAAATAAATTAATATATACACACAACTCTCTTCTTTTAGTTCTCTTACTCTGCTTCCATTGTTGCAGTATGAGTTCGGATTAAGGTCATGTTTCCATCACCATTTCGCCCTCATAATCATACGAGTTGGTCTAGGGTGAGTCTTTTTGGTTTACCTGACCTACAAGAAACACGGTTTGTTTATAAAAAAAACACCATATTTTAAAGTATTCTTAATGCAGGGTGGGAGTTCAATTTCTTTGTAGTTACATCACACTCCCTCTCTACGCTCTCGTGACTCAGGCATGTCAAAGTTTTATATAATACATCACTCTGTCTCTTTGAGAATTTAGTTTAAGCTTTTACTTACTTATAAGGAGATTATATGTTTCTTTCAGATGGGATCAACGATGAAGCGATCAGTGTTTGATGATCAGACGTCAAAGGCATTAAAGATGTGGCATAAGAATGCAAAGAAAAAGAATGAAACCTCAGGTCCAGTGCCTACAACACGACCTAAAACCGGCGGCGATATTGAGTCTGCTCCAGCTAACATCACCGCCAGTGTTGATAATAAGGAAGGAGATCAGGGTCGTAAACCTGGTGACCTGTTAAGCGGTCCCTAGAAACCCAGTTCGGTCAAGACACTATACTTTTCCACTTAACCGGCTGACTAAATACTATTACACAATTTTTATTATTATTATAGGTTTTAAGCATTTATTTTATGTAATTATTTGTTGTATAACAATAGTTCAATTTTGTACAGCCTACCAAAGGACATAATATAAATCTGACCTATACATATCCTACAAGCTCGGGTTTAGCATGATTGATATATTTACCAACCTACCTTAGTGGTAAAGTTGGTGTAGTAACATGTTTAAGCGATAACATATGTGATAGATAACCTATTTGCGGATTTTTTTTGTCATAACCAATTTGAGTAATGATTATATTTTTTTCTTTCCGATTTGATCTTGATGGCAGGTAAGAACAAGATATCAGCTCGATCTAGGGATTTCAATTGAAATCTCTAGAAACCTGCTACTTGAAGAAGATGAATTTAATTAAATCTTGTTCAAGGCTTATTAAAGAAGATGAATTTAATCAAATCTCGTTTAAGGTATTAAGCAAAAAACTCGTTTATTATTATCAAAGTCTCCTTCTAAAAGCCAACAATAATGCTAAATATATAGGGATCCATCAACAAAGTCACAACCGACTTAGGATGATCTTTCCTAATATAAAAAGGAAAACGAAAACAATAAGAAGAAATAAAAGAAAACAAAGCACATGCTGAGAAAAGGAAATAACGAGACATCGTTCTGGTGGAGTCGGTGTAGATGCTGCTGCATCAGGTCCCCCCCCCCCCCCGGGTGAGTAGGATTCGACTCTGAATCTTGAGCCTGGTCTGGTGGAAAGTAGTGGTATAGATACTTCACATTAAACACATCAGAAGTATTAATGTCGTCTGGAAGTTGAAGGCGATAAGCATTATCGTTAATACGCTCGAGAATCTGTACTGGTCCGATTTTCTTGGCTTTGAGCTTGTTGTAAGCATGGGCGGGCATTCGATCACGAGTTAGAACAACCCAAACTAGATCCCCCACTTCAAAAACAAGACGCCGACGATGAGAATCTGCAGCAGACTTATACTTAACCACACTAGTATCCAAATTAACTTTCGCCTGAGCATGAGTGTCCAAGATGGCATCGACAAAGGTCTCTGCACCACCATGAAGACGAACTCGATCGGGGAGAGAAGAAAGGTCAGGTGGGCCACGAGGAACGACGCCGTAGATGATTTGAAACGGACTAAAACCTGAGCTTCTGTTAAGTGCATGATTGTGTGCAAATTCAGCTTGAGGAAGTTTAGAGCCCCATGTCTTGATTGAAGTGCCGACCAAACAACGCAGGAGATTGCCTAAAGAACGATTGGTGACTTCAGTTTGTCCATCCGTTTGAGGATGATAAGCTGTGCTCATATCAAGACTAGTATCAAGGAGTTTCCATAAAGAGCGCCAGAAATGTCCAAGGAAATGGGAGTGGCGATCAGAAACGATTGACAATGGAAGTCCATGGAGCCTATAAACTTCATGGAAGAATAATGTGGCAAACTGAACGGCATCAGTGGTACGTTTGCATGGCACAAAGTGAACCATCTTTGAAAAACGGTCTACAATAAAAAAGATGGAATCATAACCCTTTTGAGTCCGCGGAAGACCCATGACGAAATCCATGCTTATATCCGTCCACGGCTGAGTAGGGACTGGTAACGGAAGGTATAACCCGGCGCTGGAAGCTTGGCCTTTTGGCTTTTGACACGTGACACACCGTTCGACGAAGCGTTCCACATCACATCGAAGACAAGGCCAAAAATATGATGTCGCAACTAAATGGGGTGTCCGATCGCGCCCAACATGGCCCTCGCCGTGGAGTTCAGTGATCAACTTGAGGCGGAGACTACAATCTGGGATGCATAAGCGATTATCCCGGAATAAGAAGCCATCGTGAAGAGCATACAAAGTTGATGAGTCGTTTGTGACAGCTTCCCAAATAGGACCAAAAAAACTATCAGTCGGGTAGAGGTCCGCAAAAGAACTGAACCCGGGTACTGAAACATGCAATATAGACAACAAAGAATGACGACTGCTAAGGGCGTCGGCAACCTTGTTCGTGACTCCGGATGTATGCTTGATTACAAAGGTGAATTGTTGAAGATACGAAATCCAAGAGGCATGAAAAGCGGAGACTTTGTCTTGATTACCGAGGTGTTTAAGGGCATCATGATCCGTATAAAGAAAAAATTCTTTATGGAACAAGTAGTGACGCCAGTGTTTGATAGCTTGGACAATGGCGTAAAATTCGATATCGTATGTGCTATACCGAAATCGAGCACCTGATGTTTTCTCACTGAAGAAAACAATATGAAGCTTATTTTGACTCAAAACGGCACCAATGCCGGTTTTAGAAGCATCGCAATGTAGCTCAAAAACCACTGAGAAGTCAGGAAGAGCTAAAATTGGTGCTGAACTGAGTTTATTTTTGATTGCTTGAAAGGCGGTAGCAGCTTTTTGCGTCCATGTGAATGTGCCAGTTCGTATGCAATCCATGAGTGGCGCCATGATGGAGCTGAAGTGTGGAACAAAACGTCGGTAAAAAGACGCGAGCCTGTGAAAACTTCGAGCTTCTGTAAGCGTAGTAGGCTGTGGCCACGTTTGTATTGCTGAAACTTTATCAGGATCAACAGCAAGGCCGGTGGACGAGACAATGTAGCCTAAGAAGTGAACTTGCGGAGATCCAAAAGAACACTTTTTCATTGTTGCGAAGAGCTTATCGCGTCGTAGGACCAAGAGTACTTCGCGTAGATGCTGGATATGGTCTTCGAGGGAGAGGCAGAAGATTAATATATCATCAAAGTAGACGACCACAAATTTGCCAATAAAAGGTCGTAGCACCTGGTTCATAACTCTCATGAATGTACTCGGTGCGTTAGAGAGGCTGAAAGGCATGACCAACCACTCGAACAGTCCTTCACGAGTTTTAAAAGCTGTCTTCCATTCGTCCCCTTGGAGAATACGAATTTGGTGATAGCCGTTTCGTAGATCTAGTTTAGAAAAAACTCGAGCAGTGCCAATCTGGTCCAGGAGGTCTCAAGCCTTGGAATAGAAAAACGCTAACGTATTGTGATCTTATTGACAACACGACTGTCTACGCACATACGCCATGAGCTATCTTTCTTAGGTATCAATAAAGCTGGAACGGCGCATGGACTTAAACTTTCACGCAAAAATCCCTTGGCAACCAAGGTTTCGACTTGTTTGCAAAGTTCCTCATGCTCATTCGGACTCATTCGATAATGCGATCGGTTGGAAAGAGACGCATCAGGAACAAGGTCGATCTGATGTTCGATATAACGTAGAGGCGGTAAGCCTGGTGGAAGGTCAGCAGGAAACACATCGGCGAATTCTTCTATGATAGGTAAGAACTCTGGTTGAATATGTTGTATTGTAGTTGACTCCGCCGGCGTTGGGATAAGTAAGAAGGCATGTCCTTCTTGTCGCATAGCTGCTTCGAACGATGCCTTGTGCAAAAGTAAAAGTTTTGTCGTTGATGGTGGTTGTGGTGTAGGAGTTGGCGGCTTCAGCATAAAGCTTCGGTTATTGAATTTGAATGTGTAAGTGTTTAGGTACCCGTCATGAATAACTCGTCGATCATACTCCCACGGACGTCCTAACAATAGATGACAAGCATCCATGGGAACTACGTCAAAGTAGAGCTGGTGTCGGTAAGAATCGCCAATAGAGAAAGTGACCAAAGCTCGACGTGTGACTCGAAGTTCATTGTTCTGTTGGAGCCACGCAAGTTGATAGGGATGTGGGTGTTCTTCATCCTCTAGTTGCAATTTCTGAACAACATCCATGGCAATTACGTTCTCGCTGCTTCCTGAATCAATAATTACCTTGCAAACTTTTCCTGCCACCGTGCAGCGTGTTTGGAACAGAGCATGGCGTTGGGGATGCTGTGTTGGTGCGTGTGGTGCAAGACACGAACGTCGTAGCATTAAAGAAACCCCCGAGTCAGCTTCAAGTTCTTCCGGTGATTCATCATATGTTGGTGGTAGATCGTCCTCGGGTAGTATTAGTTCCACATCTCGGCCAGTTGTATCAAGGAGTAGTCCACGCCGATTACGTGACGGACACGCCGAGACTCGGTTACCTAGTTCGCCACATGAGAAGCATTGAATGGTACCTGTACGTGCAGGGCACGTTTGTTCTGCAGGAATAATGGCTGTATTGGTAGGCGTAGTGGTGTTTGTATTTGTGGCTGGAGTCGTGGTGGTAGTTGGTTGTCGTTGTCGTGGTGCAGTCCATGACGAGGAGCTGGATCGGTTCTGAGTCTCCACTGTGAGAGAGCTTGTTGATGAGCTTCAGATAAGGTTAGTGGATTAAATAAATTCAAAGTATGTTGAATTTGTTGACGTAAACCACCGATGAAACGAGCCACGAGTTGTCTGTCCGAGTCATTGATCTCGATTCTATTGATCAATAGAAAAAATTTTGTGCAGTTACCTTGGCGCAAATTGTGTAGCTTCTGGAACATAAGTTGATCATAGTTATAAGGCAAGAATGTCTTTTGAAGGTGCTTTTTTAATTTGTCCCACGAAGTTATCTTTGGCTTGTTCAAGCGAGTTCTGGTAGCTTTCAATTGTGTCCACCAAGCTGCAGCTCTGTTGCGAAAACACATAGCTAGAACTGGAACACATTGATCATGGGGCACATGCTTGAATTCTAGAATCTCTTCGACTGTGGCGATCCAATCAAGTAGCTCTTCGGCAGTTGGTCCACCATTAAACTCAGGGATTTCGGTTTTAAAACTTTTCTGCCATTGTTCTTCATGGTTTGGAATATTCTGAACGCGAGCTCTGTTACGGCCGAGAACTGCGAACAGGTTTGCATCTCCATCGTACCCAGCAAGCTCTTCTTCTTCACGTTCTTCAGCTGGTGCATTATTCCGTTGTGTGATCAAAGTTTGCATTGCCTGGGTGAGTTGAGCAATCTGTTCTTACGTCTGTTCCATAGTTTGTTGAATTTCAGCTTGAGTTTCTTTCCGGGTGTGCGGCATGATGGTGGAGGGGTTGTTTTGCTCTGATACCAACCTGATGGCGGGTAAGAACAAGATATCAGCTCGATCTAGGGATTTCAATTGAAATCTCTAGAGACCTGCTACTTGAAGAAGATGAATTTAATCAAATCTTATTCAAGGCTTCTTAAAGAAGATGAATTTAATCAAATCTCGTTTAAGGTATTAAGCAAAAAGCTCGTTTATTATTATCAAAAGTCTCCTTCTAAAAGCCAACAATAATGCTAAATATATAAGGATCCATCGACAAAGTCACAACCGACTTAAGATGATCTTTCCTAATATAAAAAGGAAAACGAAAACAATAAGAAGAATAAAAGGAAACAAAGCACATGCTGAGAAAAGGAAATAACGAGACATCGTTATGGTGGAGTCGGTGTAGATGCTGCTGCATCAGATCTTCAGATATTTAATAGAAAGCTAAAACTTGCAACCATTCGAGTCGGACTAGCCAGCTAACCCTAAAGGTAAATATATCATATAAGAACCAGCTTTGGTTCTTTTTTTTTTTGTCAAAAACCAGCTTTGGTTCAGTAAGAGAAACTTTAAGAACATCCTGGTTCTTAGAAATGAAACCGAAGTTACAGTAAAGAGAAATCAATGTCATTGGCTAAAGATTTCTTTTATTTGTTGGACAAGAATACACACAAACACACTAATGCTAGTAGGCAGAGAGTCTCTCTCTAATAAAAATGACTTTGACTACGTATTTTCTTCACCAGCCAAGTAGATTTGATTAGCAAGATGATGGTACTTGGTGAAATTTAGAAGGAAAGAACATCTCAAAGCAGATTCTTTCTTGTGGCCCCGGGTTCTCATCATATAGTCCAAGTTCATCAATCAAAGTTACGGAAACCGCTGTTTCACCCTTGAAAAAAAAAAAGAAAAAAAAAAAGAGAACTGTGTGAGATCAGACAATCCAAGGGAAGGTGTTTTAATACGGCTTCGGCTCAACTAGAGAAAATGTTTATACTGGATAATCAGAAACTAGTGGTTGACGAACCAATCACAATCACAGCCAGGCAAACTAGTGGCTTAGACCAAAACTAGTAACTCTTTTTTTTTTACCATAAAGAATGATTGTAAGGGTAATTAAATTACCAAATTGGCTTCGCTACTAGGAACACGGATGCTTAACTCGAAGTTTTTGCCATGTTCAATAACGCCGTCGTAAGCATCAAATTCTTTTGTTACTAGAACGCGACCGGCTTCAGTACCCCATGGTGTGGTCGAAAAAATGTACACCACGATTTTTCCTCGGTAAACGTTGCTGCCTGTACATACAGAACATTTTGTTAAGAATATTTTCCTGGAATAAGAATTAAAACTTGGGAAGATCAGAACAAAAATATTACGTACTTGAATTATTTGTGAAACCTGAAAACGTAATGGTTGGTTCATCACTGCCCTCAACCCGGTTCGGAGAGATATCCACACGAGTGATGTTACCGTAAACATATCCCTCCTCTACAATAGTAGCATACATTAGTTAATTTTGGAAGTTATGACTGAGTCATTCCTGCTTGGTTGGTACTTGGTAGGTCAAAAACTTGGATCTATACATCTTTCTTACAAAGCAAATTAGATGCAAAAAAGAAACTATTGAATTGAAACGTCAAACAAAAGAAATGTTCAATTAGTCTACGTCATAGTCCATAATTTATTTACACTTAATTAAAAAGAGAGGATAGGAGCAAGCCGCAGTCTATGAAACTAAGGCCTATTTGTATTACCGAATTAGTTTATCAAACAAAGATGTGTTGTATATATTAACTCAAAATACAAATTTCTACATAAGTAATTTATATGACTAACAAAGTACACTTACCTCTGCAGTATCGGAAATGGACAGCGTGCAAAGGGTGTAAGAAGAAAAGAGATGCGAGGAGAAGAAGCATTGGCTGAAAGGGAGACACCGCCATGAATCAGCTCGTTCTCAAAAAAAAAAAATTCAGAGACGTAAAGATTTTTCAGTTTGTACTATTATGCTTCGTTCTTCCTTCCATGCCTGTGATTTTTATAGGCTATAGATTATATTATGTTTCTTCCCTTGTTATACGTGATAATCTTAAGTTATGAGGTCAATGTCATTGGAATTATTCAGTAAAAAATTAAAGAAAAAGAATCATTGGAATTGTCTGCAATCAGTACGATCTTCTGTGGTTTATAATAATTTATTTCAACGTTTTAAGCGATTATCTTAAAATATGAGGCGAATGTCATTAGAGTTGTCTGCAATTACGGAGAACCTCCTTTCATCTATAATATTTTCTTCCCACGTTAGAAGCGATTAGCTTGATATTTGCATGAGGATGCGTTCGCTTCGACCCTTTTTTGTATACGCGTTGATTTAGGCCATGTGGTTTGAACATTTCCATCAATAAAAACATAAAAGGTTTGGACGTCGAAAGTATGAAGCGGTCAAGTTTTCCTTTATATCTTCTTAACTCAATTAATAACTTACGTATTGGATTTGTGTTGTTTCAAATAATTTTCTTAAATAATGTTTGATGTTTTAGTACTTTTTATTTCAATATATAAATTTTACTATACATGTTTTCGAACTATATATATATAATAATAATAATAATAATAATAATAATAATAATAATAATAATAATAATAATAATACTGATGATATTGATATCTTTAAAATACGAGGTTAATATTATTGGAATTTTCTGTAATTACGTACCAGTATCTTCTTTAATTCATAATAATTTATTCCAACGTTATGCGCGATTATCTTTTTTTTTTTTGTAAGCTTATGCATGATTATCTTAGGATTTGTTTGAGCTGCGTTGGCTTCGACCAATTTTTTTAATAAGCATTGACTTCGGCCAAGTGGTTTGTTCATGCATACGATAAATATATGAATCATTCACCTTTTCTTGAAGCCACTTACCTTAAATTTTATATATAGTTGAAATTCTATATTAATACTCGATCAAATTAAAATTCATAAATTAATAAATTTCTCTATTCCCAAGTTAAACTGGTTCAAAATATGATAAATTTCGATAAGATGATAATATAATAACTTTAAAAAATACAATGTAATTATATGGTCACATCAAAGTTATAAATTAATAATTTATATGTATGTATATTTTATACAAGTACAAATAAACTATTATATTGTTTATTTTATATTCCAAATGGAATTATCTTCATATTTTCTTTACATTTATATTTTGATGAGAGTTAGTAAAATTATATCTAAAACTTTAATTCTACGAAATATATTTTAAATACATCAAATAATATAGTCAAACTAATGTGAATGTAGAATTTCAAAAAACTAATTAATGTGTATACCTTAAAATCAAATAATTTTCTTATTTTAGAAAAATTAAATCTTAAAATAGAAAAAATATAATTTTTTTTGTAAATTCATAACTCTATAAACTAATAAATTACCATAGTCCCAACATGATTAATTTATTGAGTTTTTCACTGTATAAATAGGTGCTTTTGTTGGGTTGTATTTCATTCTCTGTTTAGAATGGCTAGATAAAGCTCATTTTTTCAAAGCAAAGTCTTGTTCCTTGTATTAACGTGTGCCTCAAAAGTCCATACACCAATGCTTTTTGTTGAGTCTTTTCTCTTTTTTTTTCATTTTTACCAAAATAAAAAACAATAAGTATAATAATTGATAAATTATAATTCTCATTAATTAATTTGGTTTTTAACATTAAGAAAATTCATAACCTACTATTATTAGACATTAATTTGCTAAAGACTAAAGAATATTGTATAGTTAATTGAAAATATTTACAATGGTTACCTTTGATAATAAATAATTAAAAACACATTTTATTGGTAAATTTGTAGTGCTTCCATTTTTAATTTATCCAATATATTTTATGTGTTCCAATAAGTAAAAAAGTAAACTGAATGGAATATTTATCAAAAAATATAGCAACATCTTTGACTAGTACAATAATTTATTCTTTGTTATGTTAAAATAATATAGCTTGTGATTTTTGCTGAGCTAAAAATAGAACACTGGAATATTATAAATAATATGAAAATTTTGATAAACAAACCGCCCCCTGCAAAAGGTTTTTGTAGGTTTCAATCGTCTAAATTCAACATATATGGTTTCGTCATCTACTCATTAGAATAAGGTATCACTTAAAAAAAAAGCTATTCAATTTGAGTGAAATTTATTGATTTAGTATTGATATAATGTAAACTTTGTTTGAATAAAAATTAATAGTGTAAATATGTTTCAAATTTTCAGGCTTTTAAATGGACAAACGATGTTACAACAATATTTCTTTAACAAATTATTTATGAAAAACAAAATGGAAGTAACTTTGAGAATAATCTAAATACTATTCAAAAATCAAAGATTTTGAAGAATTTCAACTACCAGTTTGGAGCTAACTTGAGGTTAAAACACGAAAAAATCATTTAGATTATTTGAAAATGCGTTACAACATGTATCTCGAAAATTCAGATGCTCAACAACTTCTTCTAATTTTTTTTTCAATTTATTCCACTCCTTAATGTATTTTTTTATTATTAAACTGAAAAATTAAAACAAAATATGAATTTTTTTGTTCTAAATACTTTTCTCATATTTATTTTCAAAATTTGCATTCTTACAGATTTTTATTAGTTTTTATACATAATTCATGATATAAATATATGTTTTTATAATAGTCACAAGTTGTAAAGTTTTTGATATCAGTCAGACTTTTATACAAGTCAAAATCTCTACAAACAAACTTTTAAAGTCAAAGGCTAATGTGAAAGTCCTTACCAATTGGACACATCATATTTTTAAGTATTCTTAATGCAGGCTGGGAATACAATTTTCTCTCTAGTTACATCACATTTCCTCTTTATAGTCTCGTCCCTCAGACATGTCAAAGTTTTGTTTAATATTCTTTCCGCTCCAAAAAATCATGTTTTAGAAAAACAAAATTTTTCAAAACATATATATATATATATATATATATATTACATTTCAATATATTAATTAATGTTTTTGACAATATAATTTAAACTAAGTAACTGGACCAACCGGTTCGGAAAGCCAAACCGGTGGTGTGGAATCGACATAAAGCATAAATTAATGTTAAATTGTAAACTTCAAAATTAATAATTGTGTTTATTAACATTTTATTGGTTAAAACTTATGAAGAATAGTTAATTTCAAAAATGATGCATTGGTTATCAAAATTTCATATGTTTTTTTAATACTGTAAAAAATTTCCAAAACATGCATTTTACTAAGACATTATTATGTCTCTTTTGAAAGTTTGGTGTGACATGTAGTATTACTGTTGAGTTAGAAAAAAAAAGTTATAATTCAATGTAGTTTGCAGTAAAAGTTATGTAGTAGGAAAGAAAAAATTATGTAGTAAAAGCTGTAGATTTATGTAATAAGTTTGCTGTATAAATATGAGTTACCGTATATTCTCAAATAATTGACTGGTAACATATTTGATGTATAAATTGCAATATGTATTATTTAAGAGAAATATTATGGATATTAATAATAAAAAAAATTATTATAAATTTTGACAAAATAATTACAAATATTAAACAAAAATTTTGCAAAAAGTAATATATATATTAATTTAAAATAAATAAAATCTTGAAATATATTTGAACATATATTGACCAAAATTAGGCTGTATAAATATTTATATATAATTCATATAATGAGTTTGCACTAAAATATGAAACTACTTTAAAAATTGATTGATCAGTAATTTTTGATGTATAATTTATTATACAAAATAAAAAATACAAATAATGATAACTTTTATTAAATATTTAATAGAATATAAAATCAGTATATATTAATTCAAATTTTACTAAGGTATATATTATATGTATTATATATAATAAAAAGCATCCATGCAAATAAATAATTTCAGAAAAAAAAATGATTAAGTAAATTGCATTGATAAACGTAGACAACTATGAAATGAATTTAGAAAAAAAAAATTGTTTAATATTGGTAAAAGTGAACGTGGTGTTTACAGTTGAAAACCAAATATATACTAACTCAAATCTTAATACATGACATTTTTCTTGATGTTGAATCACCACTTGATTTATCAATTTTCTTAAAGAGATGACTCAAAATTGTAACTCAAGTATAAAACATTATAACTCAAAAATCAATTATGATTGGTAATATTTTTTGAGTTATCTTTCTAATTCAAACTTAATAAATGATAATTCAGTCACCAATCAAAATCAAAGCCTTAATGTGAAGATTAGATGTTTTTTTCAGATGGGGTCAACGATGAAGCGATCGGTGTTTGATGAGCAAAAACATCAAAGGCGTTAAAGATGTGGCATAAGGATGCAAAGAAAAAGAGTGGAACGTCAGATTCAGTGCCTAGACGCCCACCTAAAACCGGCGGCGATATTCCTCCAAACATAACTACTAGTACTGTTGATAAAAAGGAAGGAGATCAGGGTCGTAAACCTGGTGACCTATTAAGCGGTCCCTAGAAACCAGTTCGGTCAAGACACCGCACTTTCCATTTAACTGGCTTACTCATCAACTCCCATTACACCATTAATTTTTTTTTTTAATTGTAAATTTTGATCATTTATTTATGTAATTATTTGTTGGATCACCATAGTTCAGTTTTGCACTTAAGGACATAATACAACAAACATGACTTATATAGCCTACAAGCTCAAGTTTAGCAAGATTGATTACCTTTTGTAACCTATTTGAGAATTTGTGTAATAACCAACTTAATTAGTCATTTATTTTCGTTTAAAACTTTCTACTATCCGGATCGGACTAGCAATCCAACGGTAAATGATAGATACATTATATAACAAAACAAGCTTTTGATATTCAATACGAAAAAACAATAACAGCACCCCGGTTCATAGAAATCAAACCAAATTTTACAACAAAGAGTAACCGATATCGTCGGTTAAAGATTTCTTTTTATTTGTTGGACAATAAAACACACAGCAAAAACAAAAGATTTCTTTCTCTTATAAACATGACTTGAAAACATATCTCCATCACCAGCTAAGTAGATTGGTTAAGAAGAAGAAGAGGGTTCTGGGTGATTTCTAGAAGGAAAGAACATCTCAAAGCAGAGTCTTTTTTGTGGCACTGGCTTGTCATCATAGATCGGACGTTCATCAATCAAAGTTACCAAAACAGTTGATTCACCCTTGGAAGATTAAATAAATAAAAAAAGGACTGTCAGAGATCAGGCAATCTAAGTGAAGGGTGTTTAGAACGGTTTCGGCTCAACAAGAGTAAATGTTTAGACATGATAATCAGAAACTAGTGGTTAAGCGAACCAATCACAATCACAACCAGGTAGCGGTAAAGAAACTCAGCTCGGTTTAATGTCAAAGTAGTAAACAAGTAATTATTTTTGTTAATGACCAAAAGTAAGGGGCAATTAAATTACCGTATTGGCTTCGCTACTAGGAAGCTATGAACAAAGATGCTTAGACCATGATTAAACCACGGTTCTTAAGGTGGAGTTCTCATCGAAATATAATAAAGTGTTTCTTAACTTTTAAATAAAAAAAATCTAAGAATCGGTTTTTAGTTTTTTTAGTTAAATAAGGTATTTAAAAACCGGTTTTCTAAACATCCAGAAAATTTATAGATATTTGCGAATACTCACGAATACTACGGATGTTTCATCCACTTTATTCAACACAACTAAATTTACAAAACAGTATACAATTTTTTTTTCTTTAAAAAACTTTACTTAATATAAAAAATAAACTAAAAATTAATGAAACTCTGTGTTTTATGAATTTTTAAAATTAATAAAATTTTCTTATAAAACAAATATATTTAGAAGAAATTTTAGTTTCGTTAAAGATTTTATATTTTTTTCTTAGTTTTATATTTTATATGTAATTTTATAAATAAAATTAGTAAAATTATATGTGAAAATAATAATTGTATAAGATTATACATTTAAATCTTTATTTTAGTCATAAGTATACATCTATATGAATATAACCCGGAGCGGATCGGATATCTGTCTCTAAATTTTTTAGTATTTGTGATTTGCTTTGCTTTTAACAGATTGATTTTTGATATTTGCTTTACTTCGCAGACTTACGGATATCTAGATTTTTGAGATCGAATCGAATCAAATTTAACGGATAAAATATCCGGCCTTAATAAAGAGAGATAGAAATGACGCTCCTTCTCCGTGGAACTTTGGCAACACATTTAAGAGACGTTCTTCCATATGTCATACTATAATTAGCTTAGCCATTTTTATTTGTTTTAAATAATTATTTACAACAAGTTATTACTATTATAATGATCAGAGACTCTTTTAACTATTTCAACCACTAATGATGCTCTAAGGTAGGTCTGGATAATTTAATCTGGATCCGAAAACCTGAACCGACTCGAAAATATCCGACCCGAAATCTAACCGAAAATTTACAAGTACCTATTAGATCCAAAAAATTTCTACCCGAATAGACCCGGACCTGAAAAGAACCGATCCGAATAGATCCGACTAAAACCGAACCGAATAGACCCGATTCGATAAGAACCTATTCAAACCCGACTTAAAAACTTTAAAATATCTTTTTATTAACAATCTTTATTATTATTTTGTAACATTTTTAAGTAACATGAAGTTTGAAATGTAAGATATAGAATTAAAAATATTATATTTTAACTATTAATAATTTATCTTAAGTTATTTTGTAAAATTTTAGATATATATGATAAATTTTGACTAAATTCGATGGAATTTGAGTATTTCATTTCTTTTTTATATCCTAAATACCAAACCCAATTCGACCCGGCTAACGAATCCAAAATTATGTGTATTTTAATTATAGATCCGAACCGACTCGAAAATATCCGACCAAATCTAACCAAAATTTACAAGTACCTATTAGATCCAAAAAATTTCTACCCGAATAGACCCGGACCTGAAAAGAACCGATCCGAATAGATCCGGACTCGAAAAAAACCGAACCCGAATAGACCCGATTCGATAAGAACCTATTCAAACCCGACTTAAAAACTTTAAAATATCTTTTATTAACAATCTTTATTATTATTTTGTAACATTTTAAGTAACATGAAGTTTGAAATGTAAGATATAGAATTAAAAATATTATATTTTAACTATTAATAATTTATCTTAAGTTATTTTGTAAAATTTTAGATATATATGATAAATTTTGACTAAATTCGATGGAATTTGAGTATTTCATTTCTTTTTATATCCTAAATACCCAAACCCAATTCGACCATAACGAATCCAAAATTATGTGTATTTTAATTATAGATCCGAACCGACTCGAAAATATCCGACCAAATCTAACCAAAATTTACAAGTACCTATTAGATCCAAAAATTTCTACCGAATAGACCCGACCTGAAAA
The DNA here is from genome assembly GCA_016771965.1 of Brassica carinata. Taxonomy (NCBI): domain Eukaryota; kingdom Viridiplantae; phylum Streptophyta; class Magnoliopsida; order Brassicales; family Brassicaceae; genus Brassica; species Brassica carinata. The sequence goes on from CM028692.1 coordinate 48,945,559, forward strand.
GAACCGATCCGAATAGATCGGACTCGAAAAAACCGAACCGAATAGACCGATTCGATAAGAACCTATTCAAACCCGACTTAAAAACTTTAAAATATCTTTTATTAACAATCTTTATTATTATTTTGTAACATTTTAAGTAACATGAAGTTTGAAATGTAAGATATAGAATTAAAAATATTATATTTTAACTATTAATAATTTATCTTAAGTTATTTTGTAAAATTTTAGATATATATGATAAATTTTGACTAAATTCGATGGAATTTGAGTATTTCATTTCTTTTTTATATCCTAAATACCCAAACCCAATTCGACCATAACGAATCCAAAATTATGTGTATTTTAATTATAGATCCGAACCGACTCGAAAATATCCGACCGAAATCTAACCGAAAATTTACAAGTACCTATTAGATCCAAAAATTTCTACCGAATAGACCGGACCTGAAAAGAACCGATCCGAATAGATCGGACTCGAAAAAACCGAACCGAATAGACCGGACCTGAAAAGAACCGATCCGAATAGATCGGACTCGAAAAAACCGAACCGAATAGACCGATTCGATAAGAACCTATTCAAACCCGACTTAAAAACTTTAAAATATCTTTTATTAACAATCTTTATTATTATTTTGTAACATTTTTAAGTAACATGAAGTTTGAAATGTAAGATATAGAATTAAAAATATTATATTTTAACTATTAATAATTTATCTTAAGTTATTTTGTAAAATTTTAGATATATATGATAAATTTTGACTAAATTCGATGGAATTTGAGTATTTCATTTCTTTTTTATATCCTAAATACCCAAACCGACCGGACCGACAAAACCCGATCCGAATCCGATCCGGGGACCCGGATGCCAAGACCTACTCTAAGGTCTTCTGTTAGTGTTAGCTAAACCAATATATACGTGTCCACATTTTCTGTGACCCCCCTTCACGTTACCAGGTCTGCAAGACTGCAACTTGACACACCCCACAAACATTTATGTACATGTCGACAGTGTGAGAAATTTCAAACTGATCTCTTTACAATCCAACCTTTTTCTTCTTTCTTTTTAAAAATTTCTTGAACAGTTAATCTATGCCAATCCAAGTTCTACGTTATAAAAAGTCAACTAACGTGGTTTTCACGTCAGAATTGAGTGGCAATTAGCCACTTAGCCATACTCTACTACAAGCCAAAATACAAAGACTTCACTTAGCTCTGTCTTCTTCTAAGTCAAGTTGCCTGGGTGGCTACCGACGAGCTCAAGTTGAAACTCACGTAACTTTATTTATACCGCCAACCTTCTCTCTCACTTTTCTTAAACCAAAATAATTCTTCTTCAATACTTATTCATAAAGATCATGTCTGAATCCCACGTGCGTTTGCATTTTCTCTGGCTACTCTTGCTCTGTTGTGTCTCCCCTTCAACGAGCTACTTCAATTTCGATGTCGATAATAGTAGTTATGTTGCTTGTCGTCCTCATCAGACTCAAGCTCTCACTGAGTTCATGAACGAGTTTGATAGCAGCCACTGCAACCTCAGTGATCCCTACAATGGAGTCTGGTGCGATAACTCCACCAGTGCCGTCACAAAGCTACGACTCAGAGCCTGTCTCAGTGGAACGCTAAAGCCCAATAGTAGCCTATTCAGGTTACACCATCTTCGTTACCTTGCCCTCAGTCAAAACAACTTCTTCTCATCTTCACTTCCTTCTGAATTTGGCAATCTCAGCAGGTTAGAGGTCTTATCTCTTTCCAATAATAGCTTTGTAGGCCAAGTTCCTTCCTCATTTAATAACCTAAGCCTTCTTACCTACTTGGTCATATCCCTAAACGAGCTCACTGGTAGTTTCCCACTCTTACGGAATCTATCAAAGCTCTCGGTTTTAAGCCTTTCAGATAATCATTTCTCTGGAACTCTGAATCCCAACAGTACTAGCCTGTTTGAGTTGCACCACCTCCGCTACCTTAGTCTAGGTTACAACAACTTCAAGTCATCACTCCCTTCTGAATTTGGAAATCTCAACAAACTAGAGGTCTTTTCTCTTTCCTCCAATGAGTTTTCCGGGCAAGTTCCTCCCACAATTAGTAACCTAACCTTGTTAACCGAATTATACCTTTACCGGAACCAGCTCACTGGTAGTTTCCCGCTTGTTCAAAATTTAACCAAGCTCAAAAGTATAGATATCAGTGAGAATCACTTCTCTGGAACCATTCCATCTTCTCTCTTCACCATGCCTTTCTTATTAAATCTCGATCTGCGTACAAACGATCTCACTGGATCTTTTAAATTTCCAAACTCCTCTACCCCGTCCAGGCTCGAGTACTTGTCCTTTGGCTATAACCATTTTGAAGGAAAAATCATAGAGCCTATCTCAAACCTCATCAACCTCAAGCGTATAGACCTTTCTTCCCTTAACACAAGTTACCCAATTGATGTAAGCCTCTTTTCCTCGCTAAAATCTTTGCTGCAGCTTGATCTTTCCGATAATAGTATATCTCCGGCCAGTTTAGATACAAATTCAGACATCCCAACAAACTTGGAGAGTTTGATGTTACAAAGCTGCGGCATCAGCGAGTTCCCAAATATCTTAAAGAACCTTGAGAAGTTGGAGAATATAGCACTGTCCAACAATAGAATCAAAGGGAAAATCCCAAAGTGGTTATGGAACCTTCCTCGTCTAAACACAGTGTTTCTTTCAAATAATTTCATTACTGGTTTCGAAGGTCCAGTGGACGTTCTGGTAAATTCATCGTTGAAGAACTTAGAGTTTTCCAAAAACTGCTTTGAAGGAGAAATTCCTATTCTGCCACTTTCTATCAACGTCTTCTCTGCAACATACAATAGATTCACAGGGAGCATACCTCTTTCAATCTGCAATTGTACATCTCTCACGGATTTGGCTCTAGGTTACAACAACCTTTCGGGTCCAATTCCTCAATGCTTGAGTAACTTGACAGTTCTGAATCTCCGGAAGAACAACTTGGAAGGAAGTATTCTTGACACTTTTTATACCGGTGCTTCTCTACGGTCACTTGACGTTGGACACAATCTACTAACTGGGAGGCTTCCAAGATCTTTTCAAAATTGCTCATCTCTGGAGTTTCTAGTTGCTGACCACAACAAAATCAAAGACAAGTTTCCATTTTGGCTCAAGGCTTTACCGAATTTGAAATTCCTTATCCTCAGTTCAAACAAGTTCTATGGCTCTATATCTCCTTCTGGTCAAGGTCCTCTCGGGTTTCCAGAGTTGCGAATATTTGAGATATCTGATAATAATTTTACTGGAAGCTTGCCACCAAGTTACTTTGTCAACTGGAAAGCACCGTCCTTTATGTTGAATGAAGATGGTGGTTTATATATGCTATATGGAAAAATTAGCTCTGAGAGTTGGGAGTATTCCATTATAGAGACTATAGATTTGCGATACAAAGGTCTATCTATGGAGCAAGGGAAGGTCCTTAGTTCCTTTGCCACCATTGATTTTTCTGGGAATAGAATTGAAGGACAGATTCCTGAATCCATTGGTCTCTTGAAAACATTGATTGCACTTAACTTCTCAAACAACGCTTTCACAGGCCATATTCCTCTGTCTTTCTCCAATCTGAGCAATCTCGAGTCACTAGACCTATCAAGCAACCAACTCTCTGGGACTATTCCTAATGGACTCGGGAGCATGTCGTTTTTATCGTACATAAATGTGTCTCACAACCAACTCAAAGGTGAAATACCACAAGGAACACAGATTACTGGCCAGCCGACATCTTCATTCGAAGGGAATGCAGGGCTTTGTGGTCTTCCTCTCCAAGAAACTTGCTTTGGGACTATTGCACCACCAACACAACCACCTAAGCAAGAAGAAGAACAAGTGCTGAACTGGAAAGGTGTGGTTATTGGTTATGGACCTGGAGTGTTGCTTGGATTGGCAATCGCACAACTTATTGCTTCATACAAACCAGAGTGGCTCTTCAAGCTAATTGGTCCAAACAAGCGCAGACACCGTTAGTACTGTTTCAGTTTGAGTGTAATGGTTGAGTGCTCATCTCCTTATGTTTGTTTTATCATCATCTGATGTTTTGTTCTGTTTCTTTTTTTTTTCTATAAAGTAAATGGTGTGTTTTGTAGTAATTTTCACACTGAAGTTGCTCGTCAATCCTAGAAATTTTATGATTTTTTGGTTTTGCATTTGATCTTTGAAGGTTCATTTATGGCTTGCTATGTTTCTGGTTTTATGTGCTTTAAAATTAAGAAATCTGAATCTTTTCTAGTCTTATTTGTTTACTCTTACTCCAATTCTTGAGGGAGAAAAGGATAGAAGAAAAAGCCTCGAAACAGAGGCATGGAAGAAAAAGCAAACGACAGGGTATTTGTCTGCATTTTCAGAAATGTTCATACGCTTAAGGAGTAATAAAAACAAAATCATCACCCCCTCATAGTTTGATATAACTGCAGACTGACTATAAGGAAGAGATAAGGATATATGGTAAGTTGGTAAATATGAGAAAATCGATGGAAACAGTCAATTCCACCATCAACTTGTTGTTTTACTAACGCTTACATCACGCTTAAAACATTATAAACTATTCAAATTTTAAGCACAAAGTACTAAAATGTAATCAATTTTTTTTTTTTTCAAAATTGGAACTATTTTGCTTTATTTAGCCTCGTGTGATGACGTAAACATGGAAAATTAAGTTGGTTCAGTTTAATAGCTGACCAAATAATTTTTTTATTACAAAAAGAAATTGACTAGACCAAACGGTGTTATTTGAAAATAGACTATACTTATAGACAAAAAAAGGAAAAAGAAAATACAATTAGACTAATAGGTCTGGGTGTTTGGATTGATGTCAGGTATTTCAGATTTTTGAATATTTTAGTATTGAGGTTTAAAATCCATTTGGATATTTTTATATATCGGGTCGCGTTCGGGTAATTCGGGTCCAGTTTTTTTGGATAGGGTTGAATATTTTAGATTTTGAAAAAATCAAATTCTTCGTTACTCAAAATTTTATACTTAAAATTTATAATTAATTTAACTGATTTTTTTTTTTAAAAATAATAGGTTGAACGATTGATAAATTTGAAAATAAAAAATACTAATTTAGTTATTGTTTTGAAAATCTTAATACAGTTTTTGTTAATTCATGAAACAGAAATGTGGCATGCATTTTAAATGAATAAAAAATCATCCTGTTCACGACTATATGTATATTATATGATTTTGAGCCTTGTTAACATCAATATAAACATTGTCAATAAAATAAAAGAAATAAACTAACAATATAGGATTAAGGATACATATGTTTGGTTATCTTCAAATATCTATTCGGGTTCTAAGATTCCCCATTTAGGTTTGGATATTACAATCTTTCATAATTCAATATCCGTTCGGATATTTTGTTACTTCATTTCGGATTTTGGTTTGGGTTTTTGGATCGAGTTCGAGTTTATATTCGAGTACCGGGTGAAATATCTAACTCTATAAACAAGTATATAATGGTTATCACGAGTTTGCATAGCCTAATAGTCAATGCTTTTTTAACATTAGTACCAAAAAGGTATATATAATGGTTATTAACTACATTCTCTGGTTTGTCTATCATCATTCTTGGTATTGTTCTGCATTGTTAGCAACTAGGTAAGAATTCCGTGTGATATTATATGATTATAAATTCATTTTATAAAAATAAATATATCACTTCATAACTTATATTTTTATAAAAAAATTTCTTAGTTTTACTTTGGAGAAAGTTTTCATTTCAAAACGTAGAATATATGTGTTTATAATCATTTTAAATAATATTAAAAATGTATATTTTATAGTTTTAAATTGAAACTAAAATACAAATACATCAAGTACCAATTTAAATATAGATCCTCTGTTAGTTTAGGTAAGTTATTCTAAAATTTTAAATAATATTTAATATTTTTGAACTTACTAAATAAGCAAACAGATTTAAATTTAATCATTTACTAATTTAATAAATTAATTCATAACAAATGAAAAGATACAATCTTCCACATTAATTGGAATTTTATTATTAATAGATATATGATTTTATATACATTTGAACTTTTACGGAAGACAACAAAGAGCTTTAACTGGTGACCAAGAGGATGATGAAGAATAGTTAATTTTTTGTCATTCCTTATATTCTACGTTGTTTACAAGGAATATTTGTTACCTATGATTCCTTAATATTCCTTTATATTTAAGGAATAATATACTACATTTATTCCTTATCAAATTTGGAGAGAAACATAAGTAATAGATTTTTCTTTTATTTTATTCTTCTTCATTTCTTTCTCTTTCATTCTTCATATTCTTTTAATGGTTACCAGTTAGAGCTGGAGGTTTATCTTTGATATAACAAGATGGTCGAACTAGATCTTCACCAATTAGCTGAAATCTAACCTCTCATACCACTTACAACGATCACGACCTATTACTATCAAATAGACGAAAAAGATCGCAACATAGAAAGTATAAATAGCAAATTTGCATAAACAATATGAACACAAGCGAGATATAATCATGTTTAGAGCATGTTTAATGGAGAATTCTTAGGATGAAGTTCTAAGTGAAATATAATAAACCGTCTCTTAACTTTTAACTAAAAAACTAAGAGTCGGCTCTTAAATAAGAGCTTTAAGAGCCGGTTCTTAGCCTTTTTAGTTAAAAGTTAAGAGACAGTTTCTTATATTCCGCTAAGAATCTCACCCTAAAAACCCCCATTAAACGTGCTCTTAGGTGCAACACTGCAACCCTACGTGTAGCCCAAGACTCCTCTAAATTTTACTAAACACATATGGTTAATCTTGTGGCTGTTACGCTCTACTTCTCTCATCCAGCAACTCGCGAGAATATCACTTTTATTCACTAGAGAACTCATGAGTGAACAGGGTAAGCAAAGAAGTGGTTTGCAGTTGGATTGAGGTGAAGATGCCATACTTTTGGTGTGTGAGATACAATGCATCCAAGGATTGAAGAGCTAAAAGACTAGCTTAGTGAATAGATGGATGATGGAAGAAGGATTCACACATGTGTTTTTGGATTCTTCTTAGCACAACTAATTCTTTCTTGATGAAATTAACAGTTAATTATAATTCTTCTTAATATTAGATAATTAAGACATTGCCTAGTCAAAAACACTCCCTAGTTCCACGGCCAATATTGTGCAATTTCTTTGGACAACATTTATTTGCATCTCCCATAAGTAAATCACCTTTTTATTCTTTCTAAAATTACTCAAGAAGGAAACAAAGCTAACCTTAATTTGTTCAAGAAACATGTCGAAGACACCACCAGAGAAACAAGAGTTACCACTAGAAACGAGTCCGTACACAAAGTACGAGGATATTGAAGATTACAAGAAGAACGCGTATGGAACTTCCGGTCACCAGGAAGTTAAGCCTGGCCAAGGCGGTGGCGCAACAGACGCACCGACCCTCTCCGGTAGTGCTCCTCCCTCCGCTATAGATTCAGCTAACCAACAAGCTAAGAAGTGAAATTACTCATTATCACAAAACAAACATGTTCTCTTGCTTTTTTATATGATGCTTTTGCCATAATTGATCAGTTTTTTTTTCTTACCTGTTGTTATGATCCAATCTACTCAATTGATTGATGCTTAATTTGACCATCTACCGACAGATTATACGCCAAACGCATAAAATATTAGATAAAGAATAACATGCGTTCCAAGTCCTAGCGCTGTATATTTTGATCAGAGTTTCATCTTTTATAGCACACAACTTGTAATGACCGACTGATTACTAGCAAATTATAAAGTGTAAATTAACTTAAAAGTCAATTCCATAACCACCAGCAATTTGAAAAGCATGCCATTAGCTGTAGCAACAAGCATCTTCATAAACTTGATGAATTTTGAACAAATAGACATTATAAAGATAATCAAGATATAAAAAATACTCTAAAATAGTACTTAAAAATTATCAAAAAATAGTATATTAAGAGGAAAATAACCAAAATAACTTTTATTAAGAAACTAGTGCTGAAAGTGACCTAACAAACATTTGAATGTAACAACCACCATTTTCATAAGGATATATAAAAATTCTTATTTGATTTTAAATAGAAAGGACATATCAAAATATCAACAATCAAAAAGAACATCCAACTACGTAATAATCTGTGTAACTACCATTGGTTGTTAGTTTTAGGCATTAAAATTTCTATTTTTAATCATTAGCAGTTAATACTTTTAATCTCTCAACATTAACACCAAAAAACTATACTTTTAATTGCAATGAAAAGCCATTAAAATAATAATTTTCAAAATTAATATGCTAATTCCATCAATGAGATGTCCAATCACCAACAACAATAGCTACCATTGTCGTTAGATCGCTACCGATATGGGCTTTTGCCGGTTTTGGATAAGTTCCATCCCAAACCGGAAACAAATTTCCCGATAGTTGATCACAGCCGAAATCTAAGATACATCCAATATAACTACGACACGTGTATGGCGGGAATCTGACGCAGCTATATACGAATTTTTTAATCGAAGGTAATAACCCCTCGCGAGTTGGAAAAGACAAAAGGAGATTACGTGGATGAGATCTAATCCGTCGATTATCCATCCAGAAAATCTAACGGTTGGGACTCAATGGCGGTACCACCCGGTCAAAGTAATGCTTAGCCGTTGATCTATTGAACACGTGTCGGTAGGAAATCTCCGGGGCGACAGATAGACGATGGAAGAGATTACCTGGAATCGCCGGTGGCCAACCAAATACCAAACGAGACAAACCTTCTTCGTCTCTCTCTCTCTCTCTCTCTCTCTCTCTCAAAGAAACCTTCCTGAAATTGTCTTTCGTCAATTCTCTTCTTCTTCTTCTGGGTTTCCGAGAAAGTTTTCAAGAGTATCTAACGCTATAATCTCAGAGCTTTGGTTTGTGTGGTAAGCTTCTCGTCTTCTGAATTGTCTATCTGATTTGAGGTTTTCGTTTCGCATCAATCTGTTGGGTTTAGTCTAAGAGCTGAAAATTTGTGAGCTTTTTGTGGAATTGAGCTTCTGGGTTGTTTGTGATTTTCTGAAAAACAGGATTTTTCTTGTCAATTTCGAAAATAGGGTTTTGGTTATGTTTCTGGTTAATCGGTTGTTTGATCTGACCTGACTAGTAGTAGAAAAGGTTTCACCTTTGAGTAGCTGGTTCTTGACCCTTTTGGTAGCTTGATTTGAGTGCTTAGTTTAAAGTTGTAGAAGCTTGAATGGTTGGTGTGGTGGGTTATTGAGTCTGATAATACCGGTTTGATCAAGAACAAGGACCTGCTGAACTTGGGTGTTTATCAAAATCATTTCTTTTGGATTTGAAATTTGATCTTTGGGAAGGAAGGTTCCTTAAGTTTCCAAGTTGTGAAGTTTTGTTTCTCACAAAAAGTCTGATCCTTGTAAGTTTCTCTTTGTTGATCTAAGAGCTAGTGGGAACAGAGGAAAGCAACAGAGTGAAAACGCTTACCTTGAAACACACACAAGTGGAAATTGTTACTGTAATGCTGATTGATTTGCATGATTTAGAAGAGCTCAGCGGATGTTATGGATTTTTCACCTTTGATAACGGTTCTAGAGGGAGATTTCGACATGGACAAGGCTTCTGCAACAGAAGCTGATACATTAGATGACTCTAAGCAAATGAGTAAAGGAAAACCTCCAAGGCACATTTCTTCTATTCAACATAATATCACAAGCACTACTACTAGTAGGCTGCAGGTTGCAGTCAGTGCGCAGGATCTGGATGTTTGTAGTTTGGTTATGAAGTCGTCACCTGATGAAAAAACAGAGTTTCTGCCTGTATACCGATCAGGAAGCTGTGCTGAGCAAGGTGCAAAACAGTTTATGGAAGATGAGCACATTTGCATTGATGATCTTGTTCAGCATCTTGGTGCCTCTGTTGATTTCTCATCTCTTGGAGCCTTCTATGGGGTGAGTGTGTAATCTTCAAACCTTACCCAACAAAAGCATAGACGCAGCTTGTCAACCTGTTAAAAGGATTTTTAACATTGTTGATTGTGTTGGTTTTGGCAGGTATTTGATGGCCATGGAGGCACAGATGCAGCTCTGTTTGTTAGAAAGAACATACTGAGATACATTGTAGAGGACTCCTACTTCCCACTATGTGTAAAAAAAGCAATTAAGAATGCTTTCTTGAAAGCTGATTACGAATTTGCAGATGATTCTTCTCTTGACATCTCTTCTGGAACCACTGCGCTTACAGCTTTTATCTTTGGAAGGTAAGAGACATTTGAATTCATGTTGATGTATTTAGAAAATATATGCACTTTTGATTTGATTTTGAAAAGAGTTGCTGCGTTCTTGCTTTACAGGAGGTTGATAATTGCAAATGCTGGTGATTGCCGAGCAGTGCTTGGTAGAAGAGGCAGAGCGATAGAGTTGTCCAAAGACCACAAACCAAACTGCAGCTCCGAGAAAGTAAGAATAGAGAAGCTAGGTGGAGTTGTATATGATGGCTACCTCAACGGGCAACTATCAGTTGCACGTGCCATTGGAGACTGGCACATGAAAGGTGCAAAAGGCTCTGCTTGTCCTCTGAGCCCAGAGCCAGAGCTGCAAGAGACAGACCTGAGTGAAGAAGATGAGTTCTTGATAATGGGATGCGACGGTCTGTGGGATGTGATGAGCAGTCAGTGCGCGGTGACAATCGCGAGGAAAGAACTGATGATTCATAATGATCCAGAGAGATGCTCTAGAGAGCTGGTGAGAGAGGCACTTAAAAGGAATACGTGTGATAATTTGACTGTGATTGTTGTGTGCTTCTCTCCGGATCCTCCACAGAGGATAGAGATCAGGATGCAGTCACGGGTGAGGCGGAGTATATCTGCGGAAGGGCTAAATCTGCTTAAAGGCGTGCTTGATGGCTACCCTTGAGCATGTTCTTGTTGTTGTACGTTACGTTGTGAGAGGCTATTGACATGTTATAGAGTGTAACAGGTTGACATGTTTGTGTTCCGAGTATGTTGTTGTTGTTACCTATATTAGTATTCAACATTCATTGAGATTTTTGATGGATGCATGTATCACGCTTTTGTAAATAATTTTTTTACTTGTTCCACGAGTTTCCTTGTTAAATATAATATTTATCAGAGTTTCTTCTTTGCTTATAGACTCTTAAACCCAGAGATGTTAGATCATAACTAACAAGGTTGTATTATTACAGTTGAAGCTAGATATTATAGTACGTCTTATGGTATAAATACCTTTGTAGTTTTTTATATGAGACCCTAGCATCTACATATATAATGTAGTTCTCTAATCCAACTCCAACACACAAGACGGAACACATAACTACAATTGATTTGTGTTCAAAAGAAAAAAAACTAAAAATTGATATATGCCAGTATAAGAATAATATTGAAGGTTTTGTGATTATTCTTCTACAAGGACTTCACTTCATAGTCAGGCTTCCCTGGTTACACTATCTGATCCGCAAAACACCCATTGGTTGTCTTGACCGATTAGAATCTGTATAAGACAGCTTTCTTTATCTTCCAAGTCATCTTCATCCCTTCTAGCATATTCATATATCTTTCATCCACGAGTCCTGAATCCTAAATGCACCCCTTCACTCTTTAAAACCCCTTATGCAGTGTCAAAACATGAAATCATAGAGAAGTCAAAGATGACATTAACGGCATGACCAGCCTAAGATTTTGGGAGCAATAAATATTAAATACTTAGTAATAAAAAAAAATTGTAACAATTTCGGAATTTATGTCTATGTATATTAAAAAATTGGGAGCCAAGACAAATATTTTAACAGAACTGTTGCCCAGAACCGGCCTGATTGACAGTCAATGCATTTGATATGATGGGTGGAAGGGGAATATACTCTTTTGAGCCGTAGATATGCTATTTTCTTCGTTTGTTAATACCCATGTTTTTCACGTTTTCACTCTCCTCCACCTTTGGCCTATTCCCCTGTTGACTCAATGAAGACGACATAGTCATGGACAAGTTGGCACTGGAATCACTATTCCCCGATAGATACTTGCCGTATTGATCAAGAAGTATGTCGGGAGCAACTGGTCGAACTGGTGTAACGATAATGGGATCATGTGAAGTAGCGGTTGATGGATAGCGAAGAGTAGAGTTGATAAGAATGTGCTCCGGGAAGTTAAGCTTGGCCTTGTGGCCTCTAAACTCAAACGCAGCTTTGTCATATGCTAAGGCTGCTTCTTCTGCGGTGTTGAACGTGCCAAGCCACACACGAGCTGCCTTGTTCGGGTCACGGATCTCGGCCGCGTACTTCCCCCACGGTCTTTGCCTCACCCCTCTGTAGTTTCGTTGTCTTGAAATTCTTTGTTCTGATGAAATGATGAAAATGTTATAATAAGTTCACTCTTGTGGAAAGGGTGACATATCATGCCTAGATGTATATCACATGTTATTCATCACTTTCATGAAAAACATAACCTACCAGTCCATTGGCATTTGTTGAAAATTTTTAATGTGTGTTTGATTAATATGATCATTCTACATCTATTAATGAAATCTATCAAGTGGTAACAAAAATTCATAATAATATGGTCATTTATTAAGTGTAATATGATCATTTTATTAGCCTCTACAATAAAAATTATCTTAAGTGGTAATCAACTAATATCGATTATTAGTTTACAAACAGAAAGTCTGATGTCGATTATTGTAAGTCAACTTATCTAAAAGTAACATTTTATTTTGTAATAAGTGAATAATATACTATGTGGCTCTAACTCATACGGTAACGTACGTAGATCACATGTTATTCATCACTTTCATGAAAAAACATAACCTACCAGTCCATTGGCATTTGTTGAAGATATATTAATGTGTGTTTGAATAATATGATCATTCTACATCTATTAATGAAAGATTGAAATCTACCAAGTGGTAACAAAATCATAATTATATGATCATTTATTAGCCTCTACAATAAAAATTCATTTAAGTGGTAATCAACTAATACACACTTCAGTATTTCCTATAATATTACTATATATAAAATAATTAAGTTCGATTTTTGATTACTTCCTCCCTATGTTTTTTTTTTTTTGGTTTAAACCTCTTCTCTATGTTTCAAGCTAGAATTAATGTCTGACCAATTATCTAAACCAAAACATGACTGTTGCGGCCAACACTAGCCTGACTTATGAAAGGTAGCAACCGAGCTAGCTAAAGCATGTATTGGAAGGCCAAATATGCTCATTTTTGTCCCGCTAATTTGGAAAATTTAAGAGTGGTTTAACCTTAAGAAGATCAAACAAGGAACATTATAAAGATACACCGAGTTCTAACATGATGAGCGAATAGACTGTGTGACTAGGAAGGATGCACAAACAAGACTGATGTTCAGTATATGAATTCTCAATTTGATCAAGATCATGGTTCAGCAACTTAGGCATTCATTAGCAATGTCAAAAATATCCAGTTCCAAAGTTTGTGAAAAGAGAATCTTCTATGAAAAAAGAGAATCACAAAGCTATATGTATAGTAATATAGAATTATAAGCAATTAGATCAGATATATGAGATTACCTTGAGGGGTAAGAGATGGAGAAGATGAATCCATGGGTGGTGGGGTGGGTTGATCTGTGAGTTCAGAGACAAAAGCAGACACATCAGACTCCGACAAAGTTGAGCAACAACACAAATCTTCTTTCTCTTCTCTTTTTCGAGCCATCGGTTCCGGTGAAAGAGGTCTCTTCCCACTAGGCATCATCCGATGATATAAATTTTTATGTTTTATTTTTATTTTTGTAGTCAAAGATGTACAAGCCAAAATGTACAGCAAAGATGTCTAATACCTGCATCTATGTTATATATAGACAGACACGCATCTATTTGTTGACCAGTTTATAGAGAGAGAAATTTGTATTACTTTTTTTTCTTCCAGCTTAACTATTATAAGGTTTGTATAACCTTAAGCTACATTATAATTTGGTCATAAACTTTACACCCAAATTGTTCCATAAAAATAATTCCTACTATATATATATATATATATTGTTGTAACAAAACTTATTTATAATATGGAGTGGTAATCGAGGGGCTTGCCATGCAGTTTAATAGTATTAACATGTCCTCATAATTAACTCAAGTTTGTGTACGTCTGTAAAGTGTAAACTATAAACGATAAGAGATTAGATTGTATTTATATAAATATTTTGTCCGAGTTTAAAGGTTTGTTTATTTCTGAAATAGAACATGTAATATCTGACTGAACAAAAAAAAAGTATATTCTTGGTTTTATTCATGTGAGAAAGGACTGTTTCAAATCCTTGATGTACATATTCATGTTTCTAAGAAACAAAGTAGTAAATGAGTTTTGCTACTTTTTTGGCACACCTCTGACGATTTCTTAAAGTTCAAGTAAATTAATTTAGGGATTAGAGTATACTATTATACAAAGCATGCTTGTTCAACATCAAGTCAAGGTAATTTCTAAGGATTATACAGTAATATAAATTATATGATCTTGTATTTTTTAGTAGTTCAACGTATAACCACCATTTCACTGATTTATTCGGAAGAAAACCAAAAACAGTTTCCAACTATAAAACATGAAATGATTTCGTCTTTTAGCGGTCATCATGTTTCAAAAGATCCTAGTTACGTTCATTTATGTATTTAGATCATGATTTCGTTTTGATAAAAAAAAAGATCATGATTTCGTTAAGTGTCTACTGTTTTGGGTGGAAATAACTACCCTATTTATCGGACATCATATATCAGTACGTGCATGTACACTAACTTTTGACCAATTATCAGTGTATATTGTATAGTTTATGTAATGTTTAGTCGATAGGAAATCTGAACCCATTCAGAAAAAGTTAAGGATACTCCAAAGGAAAATATTGAGTAAAAGCTACACACTTCATGGTTGTCATGTCATGAAGTCGTAGACTGGAGAATAAGTAGGCAACACAACGAGACAGTCTCTCAACCAAATATCATGATCTCATTATTAAACTTAACGTATTCAGAAAACACCACATCGATGATTGAAGCTTTCACGTGTTTGCTGACTGGTCATCAGATTTGCCACTTAATGCTCTGATCTGCTATGAGATTAAAAGAAAAGTTCGGTTTCCATTCGCTACATACAGTTTTTCCGAGATGTACTCATCGCATTTCATCATTAAAAATAGAACAGATTCTGCAACCAATCTCTTTTAATATGTTATGTTTCTATTTATGGTTTCTATAGCAGTCTTGGAAGATTCGTGCCATTTTAATAAAGTGATTGAGGGATTATTATTTATCCTTGGGGTAGAATCTTATAATTACATGCATTAATGTCAATGAATAATTTTTCAATCATGATCTGAAACTTGTGGTCGAAGAAATAAACTGAATATTATAAACCCTAAAGAAAAAGGAAATATTGAGCTAAAATAACAAATCATTAGACCGACAGTTAGAATCTCCTAGTGTGTGAAATAATATATTGATTTTAAGACCAAGATGACGTATGGGCTTACCTAAATGCGTAGTCAACCTTGATTATAAAAGCCAGAGCAGACTTCGCACGAACATTTCAACTCCTACCAATCGCATAATACCATAGTCATACCCTAGTATTATATTGATATTTATAACTCTTTCAGTAGTTAGTATGGCTATTCAATTCAATGAAAACATTGCTGAAAGAAATTTTACGTGTGGTTTTACGACAATATTTCAAATTTGGTATGAATGCTCTGGTCTGATCATTTGATCTAAAAAATAATTTTCGTTGGAGTAAATTGTGCTACGATCTACCGGTTTAGGAGGTGATAATCAGTGTCGGTCTTGAGTTTTGAAAGACCAGAAGCAAAGGAAAAAAATAGGCTGCTTTCTGTATTAGGAAAAAAAACTGAACATATATAAAAATATTTGATTTCCTTATTTACAGAAAAGAATAAAGGAAATATTCCTTAAACAAATAACCAGAAAAAATTAGATTCTACGCGGATTTGAACCCGGGTGAATATTATCAAGGATTGACTTTAAACCACTGCACCAAAGGTATTTAACTAAATTTAAGGCCGAGTATTTATTTATAAATCCTTACTCCTGATCGCATCATGTAACTTTTTCAACCAGTTTTGTGATTTTCCCGGATCCCAAATTCTTCAACCAATGCACCAATTTACATAGATGGAAAAATAATGTTGCAATTGAAATTACATCGCAATGGATTTCGACCGCAGAGATGAAGAATGCTAGAATAGAACCGTTGTAAAGCTGTCTCACACCAACATCATAATCAAATTCCAATAACCCGCTACGTACTGAACGAGGATGTCTAGACGTTGGTGATGTTTGAACTGATCCTGAATCATGAATAGCCAAAATTTGATTGATGATCAACTTTTAATAATCAAGTGGAGAAGACAATCGCCACTTGGATCGCCGTAACCACCCAAAACCGTTTTGTCGCGAGGAAGTTAATCTATACTATTAAAGCATGATCCTATTTTGAAAATTTTGGATTATGCCCTTAGGTTTTCATTATATTTACAAGACAATACCTTTCCTTATTTTTAAAATTTTGATTAACTAAAATTGGCTAGAAATATAAACTAGATAATATCTTAATTACTAGACTGGCAGAATACTCACCAGTAAATGCAAGATTTTCTGAATAACCACCAACGAAACACCTTACTATATTCTCACTAACCAACATTATTATTCGGAAACAATTGATTTGCCTTTTACGATTTTCTTTAATTATATTCTCTAGATTAGGGTTGCCACTTTCAGATTATATATAGTTGACGTCTCATGTCTCATGGAAGTTCAATTCCAATTCAACAACTCACACATAAATCTTTGAATCGCCTCTAAGCAAACATAACGACAAACAAGAGTTGACCTTGCTAAACAAAGCCCTCCCTACGCTGACGAAACACTAGAAATGGTGTTAGCGGATGAGACTGTAAGTTATACATAATCCTCAGTATCTATTCTACTAAATTAGGATCATGACCAACTGATAAATGATTAGTCCAACTTTAAAAAAAATCTAATTACATTTAAAAAACTACATTTATTCTATATATTTTGTAACCACCATTTCAGTTCCATAATAATGCTGACCTACTAAATCATTCTTTTTCTATTTTCAAAATAAAACAGAGATCACAATTATAATTTATAAATGGATGTAGTTAAATGAGAAAATATATATGATAAATTCACCAAGAAAAAATAAATAAATAAAAATGGACCCTAAACCAGGCTTCTCATGCTTCCACCATAGGCCAATCCGACGAGTTCGTTAATAAAATGTCCGTGAATTGGATTGGTTTTCAATAAACCATACAATGTAAACACAAAACATCTAACCGAAATTAGATGCTAAACCGAATTGGTCCATCTATCTAAACTATTAAACTATGAGCACAAAAAATATAATTAAGTTTTAGTTGGACCAATATATATATATACATATATATATATATTTTAGTATTCCACTTATAACTAACTTGGTTATTATTAAATATACCTTTTAATCTAACACATTGTTATAATATTTTCAGAATAAGATATCTAAAACGATATTCTTAACAATAAATTTTAGTTTTAAAGTTTGATCGCCATTTTCTTCATTAAATTTAAACGATATAGTAAAAGCATTATCAAATTTTTAAGAATCACAAATCATATAGTTTATTCAAATCATGTACTATTAAAAATATATCAAAATTGAATCATTTTAAAAGAAATATAATCGAATTTATATAGATTTTTATCAAGTCAACTAGTGTCGGATCGCAGGTTAGTGACAGACTTTAAGATTTTTACGGATTTATCTGGTTTTTAAATATCGGTTTTAACTAATCTGAACCATACTACATACATGTTACTGGATCGAATACAAAAACATTGGTAAAAACTATTAAATCCCCTGCAAATATATATTATTAAATTAGTCTAAAATATGCCAAATAAATCTTATGTCTCACTAATTCAAAAAATTTAACTCTTATAAAATGCATAAAAATATAAAGATGATGTAGTGAGATAAGAATGTACATACAAAAACTCAAATAAGGAATTGAAAAATTATATAATTTTAAATAAAAATATATATATTCCCTTTTCAATTTTAAATAAAAAATATAAAGATGATGTAGTGAGATAAGAATGTACATACAAAAACTCAAATAAGGAATTGAAAAATTATATAATTTTAAATAAAAATATATATATTCCTTTTCAATTTTAAATAAAAATATATATATTCCTTTTCAATTTTAAATAAAAATATATATATTCCTTTTCAATTTTAAATAAAAATATATATATTCCTTTTCAATTTTAAATAAAAATATATATATTCCTTTTCAATTTTAAATAAAAATATATATATTCCTTTTCAATTTTAAATAAAAATATATATATTCCTTTTCAATTTTAAATAAAAATATATATATTCCCTTTTCAATTTTAAATAAAAATATAAAGATGATGTAGTGAGATAAGAATGTACATACAAAAACTCAAATAAGGAATTGAAAAATTATATAATTTTAAATAAAAATATAAAGATGATGTAGTGAGATAAGAATGTACATACAAAAACTCAAATAAGGAATTGAAAAATTATATAATTTTAAATAAAAATATAAAGATGATGTAGTGAGATAAGAATGTACATACAAAAACTCAAATAAGGAATTGAAAAATTATATAATTTTAAATAAAAATATATATATTCCTTTTCAATTTTAAATAAAAATATATATATTCCCTTTTCAATTTTAAATAAAAATATATATATTCCCTTTTCAATTTTAAATAAAAATATAAAGATGATGTAGTGAGATAAGAATGTACATACAAAAACTCAAATAAGGAATTGAAAAATTATATAATTTTAAATAAAAATATAAAGATGATGTAGTGAGATAAGAATGTACATACAAAAACTCAAATAAGGAATTGAAAAATTATATAATTTTAAATAAAAATATATATATTCCCTTTTCAATTTTAAATAAAAATATAAAGATGATGTAGTGAGATAAGAATGTACATACAAAAACTCAAATAAGGAATTGAAAAATTATATAATTTTAAATAAAAATATAAAGATGATGTAGTGAGATAAGAATGTACATACAAAAACTCAAATAAGGAATTGAAAAATTATATAATTTTAAATAAAAATATAAAGATGATGTAGTGAGATAAGAATGTACATACAAAAACTCAAATAAGGAATTGAAAAATTATATAATTTTAAATAAAAATATAAAGATGATGTAGTGAGATAAGAATGTACATACAAAAACTCAAATAAGGAATTGAAAAATTATATAATTTTAAATAAAAATATAAAGATGATGTAGTGAGATAAGAATGTACATACAAAAACTCAAATAAGGAATTGAAAAATTATATAATTTTAAATAAAAATATATATATTCCCTTTTCAATTTTAAATAAAAATATAAAGATGATGTAGTGAGATAAGAATGTACATACAAAAACTCAAATAAGGAATTGAAAAATTATATAATTTTAAATAAAAATATATATATTCCTTTTCAATTTTAAATAAAAATATAAAGATGATGTAGTGAGATAAGAATGTACATACAAAAACTCAAATAAGGAATTGAAAAATTATATAATTTTAAATAAAAATATAAAGATGATGTAGTGAGATAAGAATGTACATACAAAAACTCAAATAAGGAATTGAAAAATTATATAATTTTAAATAAAAATATAAAGATGATGTAGTGAGATAAGAATGTACATACAAAAACTCAAATAAGGAATTGAAAAATTATATAATTTTAAATAAAAATATAAAGATGATGTAGTGAGATAAGAATGTACATACAAAAACTCAAATAAGGAATTGAAAAATTATATAATTTTAAATAAAAATATATATATTCCTTTTCAATTTTAAATAAAAATATAAAGATGATGTAGTGAGATAAGAATGTACATACAAAAACTCAAATAAGGAATTGAAAAATTATATAATTTTAAATAAAAATATATATATTCCTTTTCAATTTTAAATAAAAATATATATATTCCTTTTCAATTTTAAATAAAAATATAAAGATGATGTAGTGAGATAAGAATGTACATACAAAAACTCAAATAAGGAATTGAAAAATTATATAATTTTAAATAAAAATATATATATTCCCTTTTCAATTTTAAATAAAAATATAAAGATGATGTAGTGAGATAAGAATGTACATACAAAAACTCAAATAAGGAATTGAAAAATTATATAATTTTAAATAAAAATATAAAGATGATGTAGTGAGATAAGAATGTACATACAAAAACTCAAATAAGGAATTGAAAAATTATATAATTTTAAATAAAAATATATATATTCCTTTTCAATTTTAAATAAAAATATAAAGATGATGTAGTGAGATAAGAATGTACATACAAAAACTCAAATAAGGAATTGAAAAATTATATAATTTTAAATAAAAATATAAAGATGATGTAGTGAGATAAGAATGTACATAGAGCGGGAGCGTGACCGCCGTGAACGAGATCGTGAGCCAGATCGGCGGATCCGAGAACGGGAGCGGGAGGAGGAAGCCAAGGCTAAGGAGAAGGCTCGCGTCGAGAAGTTGGTCGAGCGAGAGCGCGAGAAGGAGCTCGACGCGATCAAGGAGCAGTACCTCGGAGGCAAGAAGCCGAAGAAGAGAGTCATAAGACCGAGCGAGAAGTTCCGCTTCTCGTTCGACTGGGAGAACACCGAAGACACCTCGAGAGACATGAACGCTCTCTACCAGAACCCTCACGAGGCTCAGCTTCTCTTCGGGAGAGGCTTCCGCGCCGGGATGGACCGCCGCGAGCAGAAGAAGCAGGCGGCGAAGCACGAGAGGGAGACGAGGGACGAGATTCGTAGGAAAGACGGCGTGGTGGAGAGGCCAGAGGAGGCGGCTGCTCAGAAGGTGAGAGAAGAGGCTGCGGATGCGTATGACTCGTTTGACATGAGGGTTGATAGGCACTGGAGCGATAAGAGGTTAGAGGAGATGAGCGAGAGGGATTGGCGTATCTTCAGAGAAGATTTCAATATCTCTTACAAAGGGTCGAGGATTCCTAGGCCTATGAGGAGCTGGGGAGAGAGTAAGCTGAGCTCCGAGCTTCTGAAAGCCGTGGAGAGAGCTGGTTACAAGAAGCCTTCTCCTATTCAGATGGCGGCTATACCTCTTGGTTTGCAGCAGCGTGATGTTATAGGTATTGCAGAGACTGGTTCTGGAAAGACTGCTGCTTTTGTTTTGCCCATGTTAGCTTACATATCTAGGTTGCCGCCTATGAGCGAAGAGAATGAAACAGAGGGTCCTTATGCTGTGGTTATGGCACCTACTAGGGAGCTTGCTCAGCAGATTGAGGAGGAAACTGTTAAGTTTGCGCATTATCTAGGCTTTAGGGTGACTTCTATAGTGGGTGGTCAGTCTATTGAGGAACAGGGGTTGAAGATAACACAAGGGTGTGAGATTGTGATTGCTACTCCTGGTCGTTTGATTGATTGCCTTGAGAGGCGGTATGCTGTGTTGAACCAGTGTAACTATGTGGTTCTTGATGAGGCAGATCGGATGATAGACATGGGTTTCGAGCCTCAAGTTGCAGGTGTGTTAGATGCGATGCCTTCAAGTAATTTGAAACCCGAAAACGAAGAAGAAGAGCTTGACGAGAAGAAGATTTACAGAACGACGTATATGTTCAGTGCTACAATGCCTCCTGGTGTAGAGAGGCTCGCTAGGAAGTACTTGAGGAACCCAGTTGTCGTCACCATTGGTACTGCA
Source organism: Brassica carinata (assembly GCA_016771965.1). Lineage (NCBI taxonomy): Eukaryota > Viridiplantae > Streptophyta > Magnoliopsida > Brassicales > Brassicaceae > Brassica > Brassica carinata. Next base: position 48,967,370 of record CM028692.1, read on the forward strand.
GGAAAGACCACAGATTTGATCTCGCAGCACGTGATTATGATGAAAGAATCTGAGAAATTCTTTAGGTTGCAGAAACTGCTGGATGAGCTTGACGATAAAACTGCCATTGTGTTTGTTAACACAAAGAAAAACTGTGACTCCATTGCTAAGAATCTGGACAAGGCAGGGTACCGTGTCACGACCTTACACGGTGGGAAATCGCAAGAGCAGAGAGAGATCAGCTTAGAAGGATTCAGAGCGAAGAGATACAACGTTCTTGTTGCTACAGATGTTGTAGGCCGTGGAATCGATATCCCGGATGTGGCTCATGTCATAAACTACGACATGCCTAAACATATAGAGATGTATACACATCGTATCGGACGTACAGGACGTGCAGGGAAAAGCGGTGTTGCGACTTCGTTCCTGACACTTCATGATACTGACGTCTTTTATGATCTGAAGCAGATGCTTGTTCAGAGCAACAGTGCTGTGCCACCTGAGCTGGCTAGACATGAAGCGTCCAGATTCAAACCAGGTACTGTTCCTGATAGACCCCCAAGACATAGTGACACTGTCTACATAAACTGAGTCGCTAGGCTCTGGATTTGTTCTTTAAATTTCCCAGTCGCGTTATGTCCTTTACTCTTAAGTCATCTCATGTGTTTGGTCGAATGTTAAATCTTTCATGATTTGTAGACTGGTAGTGAAGGAAGCTGTAGTTGAAACTTTAGTTACTTTGTTTTATTGAGAAACTTTTTTTAACAACATTTTTGACAATCTCACATATAAAAGAATAATCTGGAACACAGTAAATGTTCTGTGGATCTGTCAGAGGAGTGTAGAATGCTGTTGTGCAGGAAGAGGAGTGTCTATTGTGACAGAACAAAAGGTTCCAATACATTCCAACTTCATCGTCTTTCTTCAGACAAACAAAATCCTTAAACTATCCACCATCGAGTACTTAGTATAGACACTTGGTACGTTTCTTTAGACGGAGCTGGTGTATAGAGAGTGTCGTGATCATATATGTTGACCTTTGACCACCTACCTTCTTGGACAAGCTCTTGGTAATATTCGGGGAGATATCTCAGAATGTGGCTATGTGGCCTTCAGAAGAATACGTCTTAGATGGTTAATATCGCTTATGGTCAGTTCCTTCTTGATGGTCCATGGATCGGTGAAGAGAGTTTTGTTAGATGTCAACCGCTTCGAATGATAAAAGCAGTAGATCAAACTGGGACAAGTGCATATCAAATAATTTAATATAATTGTGAATGGTAAAAGCAATTCAAAAAGTATAAGAAAATGTTGTGTTTGTGTTGGTCATTAGACGTCTTATCTACAATTTTAAAATGACATAAATAATATTATTGTGAGCTAACAAATTTGAGCAATTGTATTATTAAGTATATTCTAACAATTTTTATAATATTATGTGTTTACAATTTTTTTTGTCAAACTTTATAAACTATATCTATATAAATAATGTGAACAAATTTTTTTTTTGCATATGTGTACTTATGAATATATTTATCGCAAAAATTATTATGTATAAGGTAAAAAGTAAATCTATTAATCATAGTTTTATTATTTTACTTCATTAAAAATCATATTAATTTTTAAATGATTATTAAAATATATTTTACTAATACTTATAGTATATTTTTTTGTTAAATAACTATGCTCGTATATATATATATATACTCTTTATTGTAATTTAATACATATATATATATATATATATACTCTTTATTGTAATTTAATACATATATATATATATATATATATATATATATATATATATATATACTCTTTATTGTAATTTAATACATATATATATATATATATATATATATATATATATATATATATATATACTCTTTATTGTAATTTAATACATATATATATATACTCTTTATTGTAATTTAATACATATATATATATACTCTTTATTGTAATTTAATACATATATATATATACTCTTTATTGTAATTTAATACATATATATATATTAAATACAAACAGATCTTAGTTCTGATACGCTTGTAAAGTTGTTTAACTTCAATTAAATCATTTCGAAAATAAGTTAAACACAATATTGTTTCTGAAATTACTTAAAACTATAGAAAGATTTGCAAAATATGCTAGTTTTTACTATTTTAACTGCTAATTGATATTCTCGCAAGTATAGTGAATACATTAATTTAAATATGAACTAAATGAAAGTGTTACATTTTCGACAGATAACTTTTTGAAGAAGGCAATACGCCAATAATATTGTTCGTGAGTGATGCAGAGGAACAACACTAGAAATATGTTGTGGAGAAGAGTATGATGAAATCAGTGAGAATAGGAAAATAATTGTAGTTATATATAGATGATAGATTAAGAATTTTTGATTAATTTAATCTAAAAAATCATATATTGGGTAAGAAAAAAGCCATCTACGAAAAACTACGAAAAACAGTGCGGAATGCAGTATATGCAGTGGAACTGACTTTATGCAAAAAAGACAAAAAAAAAACTAATGCAATTGTTCTGTTTTCTAATTCTAAAATAAATAAAAATGTGATTGGCGAAAAATTACACAAAAAGGCAGATGCAGATGATCTTGTCTTTATCCTGCTTCATCATTCATAGCCTATTGTTGAAATGCCAATTGCCATATCTCTCATCCTCTTCCTTTCTTCATTCTCAAGAAGCCTCATTCCCACGAGTCTCTTGGTCTGCAAGAAACTTGGGAACAAGGAAAGTAACTCTGGAGGTAACTTTTGTGGATCTTGGATCATTCTCGATTCTTCTGCACTGTCTGTGAGAGACTTAAATACAGAAATCAAGTGACCAAAAAGGTACTTTGAAAAGATATAGCTGCTTTTTAAAACTCGACATCTTTCAATTAAGAACAAAGTTTTAACCTTCACTTGTGGCAGATTACAAACACTCTCAAGGGTTAGGGAAAAAATTAAACAGAGATGTAGATTCACTGATATAGATATGTGAAATGAGTGGACTGTCCACATATGGTCTTCATCCAAAACATAATGGATTAATCTTGGATAAGCTTAAAGCATGTGCTAAGTTTTGGAATGGATAATGTGGTCATTAGTTGACTCAAAATACTTTAGAAATTAGGTTGAATTGATTTGGAAGAAAGCCAACAATGTTTAAACAAAGAAAAAATTAATTTGGACATATCAATTTAGACAGGCCTTTTTAAACATGGATAATCCATTTGACTTTTCTAATTTTATTATATGGGGGGGGGAGGGGGGGGGGATCCACAGATAGTTCAAATAGTTAGAGTTCTATTTGGATTTGATTATATTTGATGCATAACGTGTGAAGTGTGATACTAGACGAGATCACTTGATGACAGAAAAAGTTTTACTCATGTATATGAACAAACGAGCCATGCAGTTACATGCTCATGTTTGAATAAAACCGAGCAAGTTCGGTCCAACCACCACATCTTAAAGGGAAATCATGAAAACCATAGATGTTACAGTTATGCGCCTTTTACACGCATCATTAAGACATCACTAATAGAAACTTAAAATGTAACATGTTTATGTGCTTTTAAGCTACATAATTAATAACAGGAAGCTGAGGCAGTTGTGTCTCTTGAGCCTGATCCTCTGTCTGAGTCTTCTTTTCAGATTTAATCTGTCCGTAGAAGTAAGAGAGGAACCCCCAAAGAGAGAGAAACAAAGAGATACCTTTCTCCGCCTGAAACTTCTCCCGGTAGAAAAGGACGGCCAAGATCTCCGTCAACGGAAGCAGAGCACAGATCACGATTCCAGAGACCAGAGACGATGCGCAGAAGATCATCCCAATAGTTCCCAAGAAAAAGCCTTGCCAGATTATTGCCGTGAATGCGACCACCACATAGTAATACGTAGACCCTCCAAGCTTAAAGTCTCTTGCTTCTCTTGCTATCACCTGAAAATTAACAAAACTTAAAACAGAGCATATTGAGAAAAACAGAGCATCTTAAGAAAACAGAGCATCTTAAGAAAACAGAGCATATTACCTTGAAACCGCCATTAGCTAGCATCCCAACGAGGCAGAAGAAAGTGGCTGAAAAGCACATGACCAACTGCACCTCTAGCACAAGGGTGTAGCTGATTCGTTGACTAACTTTCTTGTAAGTGAGCTCCACAAGCGGCAACACAAACCCGTAGAGAATAGCTGCAGCAAAGGTCATAACGAACCGTACCTGGTTTGAATCTGACGCTTCATGTCTAGCCAGCTCAGGTGGCACCGCACTGTTGCTCTGAACAAGCATCTGCTTCAGATCATAAAAGACGTCGGTATCATGAAGTGTCAGGAACGAAGTCGCAACACCGCTCTTCCCAGCACGTCCCGTACGTCCAATACGATGAGTATACATCTCTATGTGCTTAGGCATGTCATAGTTTATGACATGAGCCACATCAGGAATATCGATTCCACGACCTACGACATCTGTTGCGACAAGAACGTTGTATCTCTTTGCTCTGAATCCTTCCAAGCTGATCTCTCTCTGCTCTTGCGATTTCCCACCGTGCAAGGTCGTGACACGGTACCCTGCCTTGTCCAGATTCTTAGCAATAGAGTCGCAGTTCTTCTTTGTGTTGACAAACACAATGGCAGTCTTATCGCTGAGCTCATCAAGCAGTTTCTGCAACCTAAAGAACTTCTCAGATTCCTTCATCATAATCACGTGCTGCGAGATCAAATCCGTGGCCTTTCCTGCAGTACCAATGGTGACGACAACGGGGTTCCTCAAGTACTTCCTAGCGAGCCTCTCTACACCAGGAGGCATTGTAGCGCTGAACATATACGTCGTCCTGTAAATCTTCTTCTCGTCAAGCTCCTCCTCTTCGTTCTCCGGTTTCAAATTACTCGAAGGCATCGCGTCCAACACGCCTGCAACCTGAGGCTCAAACCCCATGTCAATCATCCGATCTGCCTCATCAAGAACCACGTAGTTACACTGGTTCAACACCGCATACCGCCTCTCAAGGCAATCAATCAAACGACCAGGAGTAGCAATCACAATCTCACACCCTTGCGTTATCTTCAACCCCTGCTCCTCAATAGACTGACCACCCACTATAGAAGTCACCCTAAAGCCTAGATAATGCGCAAACTTAACAGTTTCCTCCTCAATCTGCTGAGCAAGCTCACGAGTAGGCGCCATAACCACAGCGTAAGGACCCTCCGTTTCATTCTCCTCGCTCATCGGCGGCAGCCTAGATATGTAAGCTAACATAGGCAGAACAAAAGCAGCAGTCTTTCCAGAACCAGTCTCTGCAATACCTATCACATCACGCTGCTGAAGTCCAAGAGGTATAGCCGCCATCTGAATAGGAGAAGGCTTCTTGTATCCAGCTCTCTCCACAGCTTTCAGAAGCTCGGAAGTTAGTTTACTCTCTTCCCAGCTCCTCATAGGCCTAGGAATCTTCGATCCTTTGTAGGAGATGTTGAAGTCTTCTCTGAAGATACGCCAGTCTCTCTCACTCATCTCCTCCAACCTCTTATCGCTCCAATGCCTATCAACCCTCATGTCGAACGAGTCGTACGCGTCAGCAGCTTCTTCCCTCACCTTCTGAGCGGCAGCCTCCTCAGGCTTCTCTATGACTCCGTCCTTCTTGCGGATCTCGTCTCGCGTCTCCCTCTCGTGCTTGGCGGCTTGCTTCTTCTGCTCGCGGCGGTCCATTCCGGCGCGGAAGCCACGGCCGAAGAGGAGCTGGGCCTCGTGGGGGTTCTGGTAGAGGGCGTTCATGTCACGGGAGGTGTCCTCGGTGTTCTCCCAGTCGAAGGAGAAGCGGAACTTCTCGGAAGGGCGAATGACTCTCTTTTTAGGTTTCTTGCCTCCGAGGTACTGCTCTTTGATCGAGTCGAGCTCCTTCTCGCGCTCTCGCTCCACTAGCTTCTCCACACGTGCCGCCTCACGTGCCTTGGCTTCCTCCTCGCGCTCGCGTTCTCGGATTCGCCGGTCCGGCTCCCGATCTCGCTCGCGGCGGTCACGGTCGCGCTCGCGTTCTCTGTCTCTATCGCGATCTCGATCTCGATCTCGATCTCGGCCTCTGTCTCTGTCTCTCTCCCTCTCGCGATCTCGATCTCGATCCCGGTCTTTACCGTTCGAGTCTCCGTCATCGGGATTGGAGAGAGTGAGTTGTTCGCGGCGGAGGCGTTGATCGGAGATTTGATCCTGGCGGCGTTTTAGGGCTAACTCTTCGCGCTGGGCTTTGGTGAGGAAGACGGGCTTCTTAGCATCGAGTGAGTTCGAGGATGCAGATCCGACGACGTCGTTGATTGATCGCTTCATCGTTGCAGAAGAATCTGAGTTTTTTCGCTTGGTCGTTTGCAGGAGGGGAAAGCTAGAGAAAAAGATCTGCGACTCTCTCTCTTCTCCTTTGGATATATTGTCTCGTCGTCTTTTTTATTTTCTTTTCACTTTCTATCCTTTGTAACTTTTATATTTGCAAATTTTCCTGATTTGGGATATTTGTTTGATGTATGGCCCCGTACTAGGGTTTTAGGCAACACTAGAAATATGTTGTGGAGAAGAGTATGATGAAATCAGTGAGAATAGGAAAATAATTGTAGTTATATATAGATGATAGATTAAGAATTTTTGATTAATTTAATCTAAAAAATCATATATTGGGTAAGAAAAAAGCCATCTACGAAAAACTACGAAAAACAGTGCGGAATGCAGTATATGCAGTGGAACTGACTTTATGCAAAAAAGACAAAAAAAAAACTAATGCAATTGTTCTGTTTTCTAATTCTAAAATAAATAAAAATGTGATTGGCGAAAAATTACACAAAAAGGCAGATGCAGATGATCTTGTCTTTATCCTGCTTCATCATTCATAGCCTATTGTTGAAATGCCAATTGCCATATCTCTCATCCTCTTCCTTTCTTCATTCTCAAGAAGCCTCATTCCCACGAGTCTCTTGGTCTGCAAGAAACTTGGGAACAAGGAAAGTAACTCTGGAGGTAACTTTTGTGGATCTTGGATCATTCTCGATTCTTCTGCACTGTCTGTGAGAGACTTAAATACAGAAATCAAGTGACCAAAAAGGTACTTTGAAAAGATATAGCTGCTTTTTAAAACTCGACATCTTTCAATTAAGAACAAAGTTTTAACCTTCACTTGTGGCAGATTACAAACACTCTCAAGGGTTAGGGAAAAAATTAAACAGAGATGTAGATTCACTGATATAGATATGTGAAATGAGTGGACTGTCCACATATGGTCTTCATCCAAAACATAATGGATTAATCTTGGATAAGCTTAAAGCATGTGCTAAGTTTTGGAATGGATAATGTGGTCATTAGTTGACTCAAAATACTTTAGAAATTAGGTTGAATTGATTTGGAAGAAAGCCAACAATGTTTAAACAAAGAAAAAATTAATTTGGACATATCAATTTAGACAGGCCTTTTAAACATGGATAATCCATTTGACTTTTCTAATTTTATTATATGGGGAGGGGGATCCACAGATAGTTCAAATAGTTAGAGTTCTATTTGGATTTGATTATATTTGATGCATAACGTGTGAAGTGTGATACTAGACGAGATCACTTGATGACAGAAAAAGTTTTACTCATGTATATGAACAAACGAGCCATGCAGTTACATGCTCATGTTTGAATAAAACCGAGCAAGTTCGGTCCAACCACCACATCTTAAAGGGAAATCATGAAAACCATAGATGTTACAGTTATGCGCCTTTACACGCATCATTAAGACATCACTAATAGAAACTTAAAATGTAACATGTTTATGTGCTTTTAAGCTACATAATTAATAACAGGAAGCTGAGGCAGTTGTGTCTCTTGAGCCTGATCCTCTGTCTGAGTCTTCTTTTCAGATTTAATCTGTCCGTAGAAGTAAGAGAGGAACCCCCAAAGAGAGAGAAACAAAGAGATACCTTTCTCCGCCTGAAACTTCTCCCGGTAGAAAAGGACGGCCAAGATCTCCGTCAACGGAAGCAGAGCACAGATCACGATTCCAGAGACCAGAGACGATGCGCAGAAGATCATCCCAATAGTTCCCAAGAAAAAGCCTTGCCAGATTATTGCCGTGAATGCGACCACCACATAGTAATACGTAGACCCTCCAAGCTTAAAGTCTCTTGCTTCTCTTGCTATCACCTGAAAATTAACAAAACTTAAAACAGAGCATATTAAGAAAACAGAGAATACTGAAAAAAAAACAGAGCATATTGAGAAAAAACAGAGCATCTTAAGAAAAACAGAGCATATTACCTTGAAACCGCCATTAGCTAGCATCCCAACGAGGCAGAAGAAAGTGGCTGAAAAGCACATGACCAACTGCACCTCTAGCACAAGGGTGTAGCTGATTCGTTGACTAACTTTCTTGTAAGTGAGCTCCACAAGCGGCAACACAAACCCGTAGAGAATAGCTGCAGCAAAGGTCATAACGAACCCAACAATGTAATCCTTGCGTGTCTCTTTTGCAATCTTGTCGCCGTCGGTGTGAAGGGCAAGGATTCCGGCACCGAGAGTGATCAAAACGACGGCGTTTATAGTAAAAGGTGTGAACTTTTGTTTCACCATGAAAAAGGCGAAGAGGGCAGTGAAGGCTAACTCAGAGGAGACGATCAAAGAAGAAGTGGAAACAGGGAGGTAAGCTAACCCGTAAGCGTAGAGGTAATTGTCAAGGCCTGTGAGCAGACCAACCACAACAGAGGCCAAGAACAGAGGAGTTTTTATGAGGAAAAATGGAGTCTTTGATTCTTCTTCTTCGTCTTTACGGCGGTGGAAGAAGAAGAAGAGAAGAGGGAGGAGGATGATGGGAAAGCCTGCGGTTTGGAGGTCGCGCTCGCGTTCTCTGTCTCTATCCCTATGATCTCGATCTCGATCTCGATCTCGGCCTCTGTCTCTCTCCCTCTCGCGATCTCGATCTCGATCCCGGTCTTTACCGTTCGAGTCTCCGTCATCGGGATTGAGAGAGTGAGTTGTTCGCGGCGGAGGCGTTGATCGGAGATTTGATCCTGGCGGCGTTTTAGGGCTAACTCTTCGCGCTGGGCTTTGGTGAGGAAGACGGGCTTCTTAGCATCGAGTGAGTTCGAGGATGCAGATCCGACGACGTCGTTGATTGATCGCTTCATCGTTGCAGAAGAATCTGAGTTTTTTCGCTTGGTCGTTTGCAGGAGGGGAAAGCTAGAGAAAGATCTGCGACTCTCTCTCTCCTTTGGATATATTGTCTCGTCGTCTTTTTTTATTTTCTTTTCACTTTCTATCCTTTGTAACTTTTATATTTGCAAATTTTCCTGATTTGGGATATTTGTTTGATGTATGGCCCCCGTACTAGGGTTTTAGGCCCATTACCAATAGTTTGGGTCGGCATCTGGCAGTTAAGAACAAAGTTTGACATTCACTTGGGCTATATTACATTCACTCTTGTCATAAACAGAAATCTTAGCTAGGTATCTGCCATTAAAATGTGAATAGTTAGTAACCGCTAAACTAAAAGTTGAATCAAGAGATTAGAGCTCATACTGTGGTTCACCGGCGACGTCGTTCTTGCCACATTTTGCGCACATTAGGGAGGTTGTCCCTTTGGTTGCCTTTGTTTTGCACCCACCACATGCTATATAATACCAAGGAGAGTCTTAGACAACATCATCGATTGTTGCAGTGCACACAAATAATGCATCTTGAGACAATGTGTAAATAATTAAGGTATTTTCTTAAAAATAAATTACAAACATATATATTTTTTATACCTTTGCAGCTTCCTGCTTCATATAGGAGAATATTTCTCCAATAGTCAACGTCTCAGTTTTTGTAACAACATCTGCATTGGCCTGCTTGGCAATATCTGGATTACTTCCCAACCTCATCCAACCTGAGAAAACAATTCATTACCCAAACTGATATTAACTGCCAAGTCTCCAAGTTATTATATACTAAATAGTGAAAACATACCAGCCGATATACTCCTTAGTTGGTTGGACATCGTAGTTTAAAAGCACACGTGAAGAGGCCATGGATGTGAGAGCAAGTGTGCCTGATGTGTTATGTTGTAATAGACAAAGGCAAATGAGACAGAGTTAGACATGTAAGTTGTATATTTTTGCTTTCACTCTCAAGTAGATATATATTTTTTAAAATTAAACAACTACAATGATTAAACCTAAACGACTGAGACGACACACATCTAAAATATATGTGGTTATTAAATGATAGAGAACTTAGGAAATGTAAGGTGCTACTCAGTTTGAAAAAGTAAAAATGCATACCTCCTAAACGCTTGGGGTAAACAATAGTCACCAAAATTACGGAATGAGTGTTCTCAGAAGACCTGAACTTCTTGCAAAAATCAAAAGCAACTTGGTCCCAAAGATAGAGCTTCATAACAGGCCTCCTGCAAGCAATAAACATTTTCTGTTCAAAAAATAGCATAGTGTGTGTGATTTTAAAAAATAGTAAACGTAAATACTTACTCATGAGACTGCACATGCACCAATATACGGCGGGTGATTGCGAGCTCGGCATCGTCAATGAAGAGACGCTCATTGAGACTCTGGCCGTTAACCAGTTTTAAGTGCCCAATCACATCTGGCGCATGTTGAGAGCATTGAAAAAGCTTATAATTAAGAAGTTTTGAATTTAAAATGACACTCCAAATTCAGACTTAACATTGTATATATATTAGAAATCAAAGGTTATCAGAGCATCAAATAATCAAATGATACAAAACTTACCAAAAGGATCACCTTTCATATCACAGCCTACTTCAAAGTCTTCATAAGAATGGAACCGGAACCGGTCATCCTCAAAAGCCACAGGACTGTTCTCTGAGGGCCAACTCGAACTGTGGGAGAAGGAGATTGTCACGCTGTGGGCAGCAACCCGAACACCTCTTTTCTTCTAGATCCGTAGGTCGGCGTAGAGAGCCTTGGCTCATATGCGGGAGGAATTTTTTTATCCTTCCTGGTGGGACAAAACCTTGAATTACAGTTCCCTGCAAACAATTGAAATTCGAGCATAAGCGACAACTAAATAAAAACAAATGATACTAAATATAATACGAATAACATGATACGAAGAACATTCAACGAAGAGCTAAATATAATACGAAGAACATGATACGAAGAACATTCAACGAAGAACATGATACTAAATATTTTGACAGAACGAAGCTAGAGGGTTCATAACCTGTTCATCGATGAAAAGCATCTCAAGACCAATCGAGTCTTCTTCGGGTTTCGAGCCTCCTAGAAGTGAATCGACGAAACCGCAAATCGGCTTCGAGGGCCCAAGGATAATTCGTTGAAAAACATAACCGCGATTGTCGTCCGGAGGAAACATGTGCCTTGCCCTTTGCTTTCACCGCCGGAGAGAAGTGGATTAGATCTTTTTCTTATCACCGTTGTCATTGGAGGAGGAGATGATTGATTTGCCGCTTGGCTTCGACATGGTTCTTCGGTAAGGAAAATGGATTTTCGATTAGGGTTGCGAAAATGAAAGGGATTTTGGTATAAATAAGAAGCAAAATAAGAAGACTAAACGAACCATAAATCCATAATTGATTATGGATGAAATGAAGAGGAGAAACCGGGGAAGATGAATAGAGGATTACAGGGAAGATGAAAGAGGGGAAGAGATCGACAATTAACCGAAGAAGTTGGAAATATTAGGGTTTCTTTTTTCCCTTATTCGATGGGTTTTTCCTTTGTAACTTTTATATTTGCAAATTTTCCTGATTTGGGATATTTGTTTGATGTATGGCCCCCGTACTAGGGTTTTAGGCCCATTACCAATAGTTTGGGTCGGCATCTGGCAGTTAAGAACAAAGTTTGACATTCACTTGGGCTATATTACATTCACTCTTGTCATAAACAGAAATCTTAGCTAGGTATCTGCCATTAAAATGTGAATAGTTAGTAACCGCTAAACTAAAAGTTGAATCAAGAGATTAGAGCTCATACTGTGGTTCACCGCACGCCGTTCTTGCCACATTTGCGCACATTAGGAGGTTGTCCCTTTGGTTGCCTTTGTTTTGCACCCACCACATGCTATATAATACCAAGGAGAGTCTTAGACAACATCATCGATTGTTGCAGTGCACACAAATAATGCATCTTGAGACAATGTGTAAATAATTAAGGTATTTTCTTAAAAATAAATTACAAACATATATATTTTTTATACCTTTGCAGCTTCCTGCTTCATATAGGAGAATATTTCTCCAATAGTCAACGTCTCAGTTTTTGTAACAACATCTGCATTGGCCTGCTTGGCAATATCTGGATTACTTCCCAACCTCATCCAACCTGAGAAAACAATTCATTACCCAAACTGATATTAACTGCCAAGTCTCCAAGTTATTATATACTAAATAGTGAAAACATACCCCGATATACTCCTAGTTGGTTGGACATCGTAGTTTAAAAGCACACGGAAGAGGCCATGGATGTGAGAGCAAGTGTGCCTGATGTGTTATGTTGTAATAGACAAAGGCAAATGAGACAGAGTTAGACATGTAAGTTGTATATTTTTGCTTTCACTCTCAAGTAGATATATATTTTTTAAAATTAAACAACTACAATGATTAAACCTAAACGACTGAGACGACACACATCTAAAATATATGTGGTTATTAAATGATAGAGAACTTAGGAAATGTAAGGTGCTACTCAGTTTGAAAAAGTAAAAATGCATACCTCCTAAACGCTTGGGGTAAACAATAGTCACCAAAATTACGGAATGAGTGTTCTCAGAAGACCTGAACTTCTTGCAAAAATCAAAAGCAACTTGGTCCCAAAGATAGAGCTTCATAACAGGCCTCCTGCAAGCAATAAACATTTTCTGTTCAAAAATAGCATAGTGTGTGTGATTTTAAAAATAGTAAACGTAAATACTTACTCATGAGATCGCACATGCACCAATATACGGTGATGATGGAGCTCGCATCGCCAATGAAGAGACGCCATTGAGACTCTGTTAACCAGTTTTAAGTGCCCAATCACATCCGGCGATGTTGAGAGCATTGAAAAAGCTTATAATTAAGAAGTTTTGAATTTAAAATGACACTCCAAATTCAGACTTAACATTGTATATATATTAGAAATCAAAGGTTATCAGAGCATCAAATAATCAAATGATACAAAACTTACCAAAAGGATCACCTTTCATATCACAGCCTACTTCAAAGTCTTCATAAGAATGGAACCGGAACCGGTCATCCTCAAAAGCCACAGGACTGTTCTCTAGGGGCGCCAACTCGGAACTGTGGGAGAAGGAGATTGTCACGCTGTGGGCAGCAACCCGGAACACCTCTTTTCTTCTAGATCCGTAGAAGCTGGCGAGAGTGTAGAGAGCCTTGGCTCATATGCGGAGGAATTTTTATCCTTCCGGTGGGACAAAACCTTGAATTACGCCTCGCAAACAATTGAAATTCGAGCATGTTTACAACTAAATAAAACAAATGATACTAAATATAATACGAATAACATGATACGAAGAACATTCAACGAAGAGCTAAATATAATACGAAGAACATGATACGAAGAACATTCAACGAAGAACATGATACTAAATATTTTAGACAGTAACGGAAGCTAGAGGGTTCATAACCTGTTCATCGATGAAAAGCATCTCAAGACCAATCAGAGTCTTCTTCAGTGGGTTTCGAGCCTCCTAGAAGTGAATCAGACGAAACCGCAAATCGGCTTCTTGAGGGCCCAAGGATAATTCGTTGAAAAACATAACTTCGCGATTGTCGTCGGAGGAAACATGTGCCTTGCCCTTTGCTTTCACCGCGGCGGAGAGAAGTGGATTAGATCTTTTTCTTATCACCGTTGTCATTGGAGGAGGAGATGATTGATTTGCCGTTTGGCTTCGTCGACATGGTTCTTCGGTAAGGAAAATGGATTTTCGATTAGGGTTGCGAAAATGAAAGGGGATTTTGGTATAAATAAGAAGCAAAATAAGAAGACGAAACGAAACCATAAATCCATAATTGATTATGGATGAAATGAAGAGGAGAAACCGAAGTGGGAAGATGAATAGAGGATTACAGGGGAAGATGAAAGAGGGGGAAGAGATCGACAGTCGACGAAGAAGTTGGAAATATTAGGGTTTCTTTTTTTTCCCTTATTCGGATGGGTTTTTTTCCTTAATTCGGATTGTGAATTTTAGGCCCAGTAAAAACGAAATAACGTGGCAGTAGAAAAAATTTTTATTGGTTGATATTTTAAACCAACGTGGACACACTCTCTATGTAGTTTATTCTCCTTTTAGTATAGTAGCAGGGCCGACCTTGAGGGGAAGCCACCCAAGCCAAGGATTAAGGCATCCAAATTAGTGGGGCATATTTAAGAAAAAAAGTTATTAGTATATAAATAAAAAGAAATCTGTAGATTATTTTGTTAAAATATTATCTATTGAGCATATTTAGTTATAATAAGATTTGTCAAACTTTTTAAATATATTAGTAAATTTATATTTTAGAAAATAGTTAAAACTCTAATTCTAAAATATAAACATAACAATTGAGACTGCTATGGTCAAAAAATTTGACTATAAGAGTTTAATGGATGATTTTGCAGGAAAAAATGCAAGAAAATCTATATTTCAGAAATAAATGTTTTTATATCAATGTTTTTTATGAACATATTATGAAATTTGAATTTTTTAATTAAAATTTAAGTTATTTTTTATACTGTTTTGTGATCTTGATAAAACATGCATGAGGGCATAGTTTTAAATTTTGATTGGGGCAATATAAAAAGTTGGTCCGGCACTGTATAGTAGTATATATAGATTTAAATTGAATGAAATTTTGATTCTATTCGGCAGTTGGATAGTCCGGTTAGTAAAATACTCGAATAGAACGACTTCATAGTATTTAGTTCGTGAGGTGATGCTAACTGCAAGTTGACACGATCGTTGGTGATGAAGATGGGCCATTTGGGCCAGTTCAGAATCATCTCTTTTAACTAAGCCCATTTAAATTACTATACGTAAAGCCTCGCCGTTGCTCTACTCTTTGATGGCCAACTCTTCTGCCTACGAAGCCATCGTCCGAGCAGGTCCTCGTCTAAACCAACTCCAACAAGTCCACGCCCACCTCATCGTCACAGGCTACGGTCACAGCCGAAGTCTCTTAACAAAGCTCATAACTTTCGCCTGTTCCGCCAAAGCCCTCGCTTACACTCATCTTCTCTTCCTCTCCGTGCCTCTCCCCGACGACTTCCTCTTCAACACTATAATCAAATCGACTTCAAAGTCTCGTTTACCGTTAGATTGCCTCGCTTACTACCGTCGTATGCTATCTTCTTCCAACGTCTCTCCGAGTAACTACACTTTCACGTCGGTTATCAAGTCCAGCGCCGATCACGAGCTTCTTGCAGCCACCAAAATCAACGTGAAGCACATCAAGATCCTGGTGCTGAACTGCGGAGTGCTCAACACCACGCCTTCTCTATCGGCGATGGTGATCAACCACTACAAGCTGAGGCATAACACGGAGAGCTACAACCTTGGTGGTATGGGGTGTAGCTGGAATCATAGCCGTTGATTTAGCTAAAGATCTTTTGAGCGCTCATCAAGGCTCATACGCTTTGGCGGTGAGCACTGAGATAGTGAGCTTCACTTGGTACTCAGGCAATGACGCCACGCTGTTCCCACCAAACTGTTCCTTCCGGATGGGAGCAGCTGCGGTCATGCTCTCTAGTCGGCGTGATCGATAAATGGCTCCAAATATCAGCTTATGCAGGTGGTCATAACATATAAACATCACTCTTGCTCTGATCTTTGTTTTGACTCATGATACTATTAACAGCTGGTGAGAACTCATAAAGGCATGGATGACACAAGCTACAAGAGCATGGAGTTGAGAGAAGACAGAGAAGGAAACAAGGACTGTACCTATCTAGAGATGTAATGGAAGTTG
>CM028692.1:48983379-48995879 GCA_016771965.1 Brassica carinata
ACTTCATCAGTATCTGTCTCTGCCTATGAAAATCAAACCACAACAAACGTAAAGGTGCAGACTTTTCTCAAATGGAGCAAAAGGGGAAACTCAATTCAGTAACCAGAAGCACAAATCTCCATACTTGTATCCAACATAAAAGCACTGAGAGAGCCCAAAAAAAAACAATAAACAAAGAAAACAGACAGGAAGAGGTTGTTATAAAGAGACATACGTGAAGCTTGAGATCAAGAATACGACAGAACACGTGAGGAGGAAGCCCGTAAATCGCGGCGGAGAAATCGTGGGCTTGTTCCAAATGTCCCTGAGGGAAATACAGCACAAGGCTTCCCCTTTTCGGGAGAGAGATGAGGGGTCCAGCACATGCGTGCCACAGCTCCAGACAAACCCCCCCAGACGAAGAAGACCCACTCACTACAAACGGTGAGGAAGACGAATCAGAAGGAGGAGAGAGCGACCCAGAAGCCGAAGAGAGCGTCTCGTCTTCCTCGGCCACGTTCAGATCGATTAAACCACCCATTAGAGAGATAAAGGTAAGAGCTTTGTTATTCAGAGGAGTTGTTTCTTCATCACTTTGGTTGGAACTTTACCCTCTGAGAAAGAGAGAGCACAGTGATGAGTCTTAAAAGCCAAAGGGTTTTCAACTAAAAAGCCCAAGATTTAGATTAACTACAGAAACTAAAAGTTTTGATTTTTAATTTTTTTTGGGCAATGTTAAAGAGGAGAGAGAGAGAGAGAGGGGTCAGAACAGAGTGCTCTCTGTACAGTGGTCTCTGCTTACTGCTACGTCTGGTGACTGATGTGGCTTTATGACCTTTTGTGCGTTGGATAGATTAGATTTTTGATTAGATTGGTTTCTTTATTTTTAATGTTGTACACAACAGTTTCTTGCATAATACTATTGGACTTTAAACAAATGTACTTTATACAGTGATTTTTTTATTACAAGTATAATGATTATTTAAGATAGACAATGAGATCTGCAAGAATAATGGCTTAACTAACTTCTTTTAATGAGTTTAAAAATACAAAAATGTTAAAAGAAATACAAAATCATTTCAATAATGGTAGTATACTTTTAGGGATTGATGCACTTAAGTGATTAGTTATCCGTTACTGTATTACTTTATTATAGGCATTTCATGTGTTTTTGTGCTTATTCTTCCCGTTATTCTAAAGTGCGATATGGGATACGTTTTTAATTTTTTCAAAATACGACCTATATAGTCGTATATACAGCATAAGATGAAAACTATGCTATTTAAATAGTAGACAATAAAATGTTTAATCAAATTGTACCACTGCGGTTATATAATTTATATAGTATATATATATCTTAGACAACTAAAAAAAAAAGACAACTTATATTAGTCGGTTGGTCGGATCTCGGGATATCACATGTCAAAAAAAAAACTTAACCAGCATAAATATGTCGAATACACGGCGCTTATATGATTATAATGTAAAAATTAGTATTTTTAAAAAAGAAACTAGATTTTGACCCGCGCTTTGAAAGCGCGGGATAATATTTGGCATTAAATTATTTTATGTAATAAAATTATAATTTATATATCTGATAGGTCTATTCAGAAACATATATATATAATTTATGTTTAAATTTGTGTGTATAATATATTTTAGTTATATTTTAGGAACTAATTATTTGGAAATTTTGAATTATTATCACTGATAATTTTTTTATTTCAGCAGTTTATTTAATGCTGTGATTTTACTTTTAATGATTTAAACTAAAATAGATCATTTATTATCACACATTGATCAATAATTATTATTATTATTATTTTTTTAAATTGATGTTACGATGTTTGTTTATAATGTCTCGTATTTTACATATATTTTGCATGTTTGATTTATAACCCGTAACAATCATTAGTTAATTATTTATTCTAAGTAAATAATAAAAATCATACTTTTATTATAAGAAAATATACAAATTAAAAAGAAACTTTTGAAGTTCTTATATTGAAATTGAATTTGTTAATAATTTAAGTTTTTAGCATACTTACAATAGTTATTGTGTTATTTGATTTTTTCTAAAAAGATTAAATACTTTGTTAAAATTAGGCTAAAAAGTGGAGTAATAATGTAAATAATTTTACTTTGCCCAAAAAAAAATTATAATGTAAATAATTTTACGAATCGAATGACAGTCCAATGATGCATTCTTAAATAATGTACAAATCACAAAACTCCAATTTCTTTCTTTCCCCATACATTAAACGGATTCAATGATGCATTACCTATTTGTGGACTATGTGTTTGTTTTACAGTTTGGCTCGAATATGATGATATTTATAATAACTAATAGGCTGGTAGAAAAAAACTTTGCTGCGAATTTCTGGATCAAATTTACTTATTTGTTTATTAATAATTAGTATTTGCAATATTTAGTGTATTATGAGAAATATATATTGGATTATGTTTGTATCCCACAAAATTTGAATATTTCTCTTTAATAGTTTAAAGCCTCGATTAGTGCAATGAGATGTTAAAGTAGTGGCGATTATCTTTGTAGAAGCGATATCTTTGTAGAAATTTGTATCTCGTTAAATTTTTTAATAAAGTGATTGGTGGAGCAGTAGCAGTATACAATTTTAAAATTATCATAAAGTTAGTATATAATATATTTATTTTAAAATAATATATATTAAATTATAATATATATTAATAATATAATTTTTATTTAAAAATAATGGATCTTATTTAATTATAAAATTAAATTAAATTTTAAATGTAAAATATTGTTATTTAAAAAATAAATGTAAATATTAATTTAAAATATAAATTTATTTTTGGATATAAAAGTAATTTTGATATTATTAAATAAAATAAACTAATTATATATAATTTATAAATAAATTGTCATTATTTATCTATTGGTAGAGCAGTAGATGATTCGTATAATATTATCAGAAAAATTAATATATGACATATAATTTATTTTTTATAAATAATATATATATGTTTAATTTCTATTATATAATATATAAATGTATATTCTTTTATTTTTTATTAAAAATAATGTATGATATGTGTAATTATATAAGTTATATTATATTTCAAATGTGAAATATTTTTATTTTAAAAAAAGTTAAAATAATTAATCACAACTTGTATATTTTGATTTAGATGTATTTTTTATTCTGAACATAATTTTTTATATTATTAAATAAAATATATTAATTATATATAATTATTTTTAAATTTTTATATATTCTAACTGAAAATACTCTACCAAAAACTCCATATAAGAGCATTGAGTAAAGATCATTTGTAGAGTATTAGCATCTTGTAAATGCTCTTGTAAATATTTTTATAATAAATGTTGATTGGATAATCACGAGCATAATGTTTATGCTAATGCTCTGCCAATCAAACCTTATTAATTACGGTTCAAAACAACTACCGTAATTTAATAGTGTAGATTTGAAAAATATATTTTGATAAATAAATAGTTATTGTAGATTCGCAAAGAGATATTCGTTGCTATATTCTAGTGATCTTTAGATTATATGGTTATTAAGATTTGAAATATTTGACCCGTGTTTCTCGGTTCTTTTCCTTTAATATTGCTTGCATTAGTTAGTATATAAGTAGCGAGATATATAAAAATATAGCATAATTAGTGCTAGCAGTTTCTTTATTATTTTAATAAACTATTAATCTAAAATTTAAAACAAAATAACTTAATCATGTAACCTTCAAATAAAAAGGAAGCAAAAGACTTTTACCATCTTGTCAAGTTCCTCAGAGCTCGGTAGAAAGACAGCTTGAAAGTCGAAACACTAAAGCCGTACAAAAACTTCACTTTGTGCCATAAAGGCATTTTAGCCCATGTTCTCTTTAAAGTGATCTGCTTCCAACAAATACCAATGCATACGATTCCTTAAGAGAAAAATTTTAAGACTACGAATACATGTTCTTAAATCATCAAAGTTACCTGCACTGGACGATCCACATGTCTACCATATTTGACTGTTTCTTCATATGCCACACAAAACTCATCACCAAGTAAAACATCAGACTTGCTTGCACACAACTCCACAAAGACGACCTGCAACACATGAGATTACGTACTTAGAGAGAGAGAAAAACATAAAAAAAAAAGAGTTCACTATAATGGAGAAGAACATGTATTGCAGCGAAAATGATAGCTAAAGAAAGAGTATTGGTGTCGGATTCGTTGGTTTAGGGGTAGCTAGTGAACTTAGTTTCTAAAATCAAGCCTAGATTTTTGGCTGATTTTTTTCAAAGTTAAAAACAAAATACGTTAGAAAATATTCTGTTTTTAGTTTAAGCAAAGAAAAACAATATATGTAATTAAAACAATATCTTAAAAATAATCAAGTGGCAATAAATTGTAAATATTTTTGAAGACCAAGGGTTCCTGAAAAAAGACCCTTTAGTTTTAATAGTATTGATACAGAGTCATGTATTTTTTATAAAGTTTTTTAAATACTCAACGTGACTACTATACATATAAAATTTGCAAATGTGTTTAAAGTATTTCAAAGAATATGTTTGATATAGTGTAAACAGACATAGATTACACTGATGAAATTTACATTGTTATATAACTATTAATAGATCATCAACAATGAGTTTCTTAAGAAACTTTGAATACATATGGAGTGGCAACTGAAACTTTGTGATGCGAGCGTTGCATCAAATCATACGTTGATAAAACCATGTTTGACTTAATTAATTATGAGGTGTGATAGCTTTTTAATGAGAACAAATTCATCTAAATATTCGTATAATTTATTTTTGGCTGTAGTCTTTGAAACAAAACGTGTGCTTACGCCAATCAAAGGATTCGGTTTTCCGAAGAAAAGTTGCAAAAAGACGTGGTGTCTATTTCATTACTGGTCTAAATCGAATATTTTTTTTTCTATATGACGAAGAACTAGTTAAGATTTTGAGCAAGTACCTTTCAAACATTTACAAACGTGTAAATATGCAAAAAAAAAAAAATATTGTTGAAAAAACAAAGACTTAATTATCGCAATGAAAAAAACAAGCTAATCCGACATTAAACCATAACCTTATTGTTAAACCATACGGTATTTATATATAATCGATCATCATTCAATCATTGTTCAAGCTTGGTCATAATCTAATTTACAATAGACCAAACAGGATTAGACGGACACTAACTATCAAACCAAAAAAAATTGAAAGCATTAGTAAAGTGAGATACAATATATGGATTGAAAAACTTCTCACTATTTCATAAGATTCATGAAGAGAGGTAAAAACATGGCTTTTGAGAAAACAATTTAAATAAACGAGACTCAAAATCTAAAAACGTCTAAAAATTCTATTAAATATGAAATATGTTAAGATTACATTGAATCAAATTGACTCAAAGTACTAGCTACCACTAGTCAGATTACAGAAGGATCTGTCAGTCCCCTGCATGAGTCCTTTTATGTGCCGTGTTTGAATGTTGAATAGTTGGTTGAACGGTCTATCATCATAAAGTATTACTTGTCGAACACACTCGTGAGTCGGTTTGAATAAAGTATTTGTTGGTGTTTTTGATCACCTCAATTGAAATATATATCCGTTGTGAAGTATTAGTTACGGTTCATCTAGTTATATACATTCTGAAAGTAGTTTAAATCCAAGCAAAGATGAATTTTTTTTTTTAACTTAATTTTGTTATTTACTACGTGGGAATACAATTGGAGCTACAATGTAACAACAATAGGGACAACTTTTTTTGTTTGTCAAACAAAGGGACAACTAATCCTGTAAAAAGTGCAAGTAAATGGCTGAATGCAACATGTAGGGGGTAGAAAATGTAATATAAAAATCTGTAAAAGGACCACATAGATACAGAGAGTAGAAAAAGGTAAAGAGTGTCTTAAATTACAAAGAACCCGAGGATCAAGGGGACTTTTTCTTTCAAGATTTGTAATTTTTTTTTTTTTTTGGTGAACACGCGAGAGAACAGTCTACATCGATAGATACTGCAATAGAGAAGGCTATAAGAGCATCCACACAAAGGGGTTTAAGATTGGGGTACGACCCGGACAAAACGGGTTACAAATCCAAATACCTAATTGGTCAATGCCCCGACATCTGTTTCCTATCTTCTTTAGGAAAGTCTTTACCTTCACGCTCTTTTCTTGGGGCATCCGCTCTACTCTCCATTCTTTGAGACTTTCACGTCCATTCAACGCTATTCTGACAAGGATATTGAGTTTTAGAGTTGTGTGCGTGGAATCACGCGCTCTAGCATACAGTAAGGGTGATGGTGTTTTGTTTTTTAATAAGAGAAGAAGAGTAAATGATTCTCGGAAGAAGAAAATATTTACTTTTTCTTTTCTGACTGATTACTATTTCAGGCCTTGAAACGCAGCTTTAATCAGTTGTGTCAGTGCTACCCAGCGCACTAAGATTGATTCATAATTAGATTAGGTGGTGCGTTTTCAATTTGATGCAGTATTTGTTTTGTTTTGTTTTTATTTGTTTCATGAAATCACCAAACTTGCTTTTATTTGTAAATGGACTTTGTTTCGCTTAGCTGAAAAGGATTGGAACTTTCCTTCTCTTGACAATTTTTTAAGGAATATGTTTAGATCATTCACTTTAGAAATGAAATCGTATATATTTCTTTTAGATAAAGTAGAAGGTATTTTGTGTTGGAATGGTTCAGAAATTTTTGTATTATTAAAAATGAAATGAGATGATATCGTATACGAGTTTAAATACAACAATGTTAAAAGATGGAATTCCAAGTCAGCATATATAATGAGATGTCTCATTATATCCGTTCTGCCATAAGCTGGACGTTCAATAGAGTGTGATTGGTCAACCACAAGAAAATACATTTTATAAGACGATTACGACTTCTGACATTATGGAACTTTTGAACGTCGATACCAAGAAGATGACTTCTTAATGCTACTAGGAACATTGACAAAAAAAAAAAAAAATGCTACTAGGAACATATACAAGAAGGATATAAGAACGTTTTTTTTTTTATAACACTTTTTTTTGAAACACATATATAAGAATGTTGCATACAAATACTATCTAAGCTAACTCGTTAAAGAAAAAAAATATTTTCATGTTTTAATTAGATAGTCTAGAGCAAATATGATTATAGGGTATGTTTTGTTAATTGTTTGCCACCACACTAACTAAACGAGTTTAACAGCTGAGTACATAAAAATACCAAAGGCTGATGCGTCAAACAAGAAACTAATGAAATCAAATATTTCTCATAGTTCATTTACAAAAAAAAAAAATCAAATATTTCTCACTAAATAGAAAATGCAATCCATTTAAATTAGGGATTTCGTCTTCGACACTTATAAAAATTATCTATGGTCGTCGTAGTTTCGATAATACTAATTATTCTTTTTTTTAGAACAATACTAATTATTCTTCTCAGCGAATAGACAAATATATAGAAAAAGACATCGTTCGTCCTACAATACCCAAGTCCAAAACGAATATATGGTGGTGCAATAAATTTAAATCCACTAACTATATTCACAAGATCTTTCTTTTCTTTTTGGTTCAACTATATTCATGGAAGCTTTACAATACCCAAGTCTATATTTTACTTTTGGGAGTTTCTCTACAAGACGATAAAGTTAGACATGTGAATGGAGTGATGACTGATGAGAAAACATGATTAAAGAAACCACTCGTGGCAAACAATCATTCTGTGCTATAACTTTTGGCAGATGAGAGCAAATGGATTTCTATTGTGTTCTGTTAATGATGCAGCCAGTGATTTTTGTAGACTTGTGTTAGATGCTATGATGTAATCTTGATAAATGACCGTTGGTGTCTCAAGTGACTTGTGTGTGGCCCAGCCAGAGTAGTGGATTTCAATATCTATTTTTACTCAAAATATTTCGACATGCAATCATTAGGATTATATGTATATGCTACTGCATGATAAATTTGCACGAACTTAGCTTAATCTTGGATTTATACCTATTTTGTCATACCGATTAATTTTAAACACCATCTCAACTAAGTGTTAAAGATATCAAAAGTAGCTTTATGGTCACGAAAAAGTAAGATTTATTTATTTTTTTGGTTAAAAAAAGAACTAAACTAATAAAATTAGTTCCTAAAGTCCATCATTAAGCATATCTTATCCAACTACCTCGTATAAAAACTTAACGTAAACATCATAATGTCGGCCTCTCTATTGTGTTTGTTACAATCCAATCAAATATTTCACTCCAACATTATAGTTTTCTCTTTTTC
This sequence comes from Brassica carinata, assembly GCA_016771965.1. Lineage (NCBI taxonomy): Eukaryota > Viridiplantae > Streptophyta > Magnoliopsida > Brassicales > Brassicaceae > Brassica > Brassica carinata. The sequence continues at coordinate 48,991,639 of CM028692.1, forward strand.
GAAATATCTTTCTTTTTCAGGTAAAAGCGATAATCCTATAGTGGATTAGGATATATCAAGCTTTTGATGACCTCATGGGCTTTTGGTAAACTGACTCTGATGTCTTGGGCCTGAGGTTTCAGAATATAAACTTCTTCCCATGCACAGGTTCTCTGCTAAAACGTGTTTCTATATTCAAATTATGAAATTACCCTATAAGAAAGTTTTCACATTTGATCTAGACTGTAATGGATACATTAGATGAGAATGTTTATACAAAAAGAGAGGAAAAGCTCATTAATTCTATGTTGAGCAGCAACCCGATTTCTTGACGGCAGAAACATCATCTCTGCTTCCAACATGTATCATCTGTCCTTTAAGCAAAGCTCAGGTTGGATCATCTCCAGCTTCAATAGCCTTCTTCCTGAGTGCACTGAGAACGGAACCAAGATCCAAAATGTAAACTTACTTTGAGATGCTTCCATCGCATTTGGACAGATCAAAAAGTATGAGACTCATACAATTACATTTCAAATGAAAGTTAACAACAGAAACAATCTTATACCATGACCATAAGGTTATAAACCAATAAGACAAAATATCAATACCTTTTGCCATAAACTTAACTGCTGAACAAAAGGGCATTTGGTCTAGTGGTATGATTCTCGCTTAGGGTGCGAGAGGTCCCGAGTTCAATTCTCGGAATGCCCCATTCTTTTTTCTATTAAATCTTAGTGGCATTCAGGTCAGGACTCCTTAATAAGCGAGATCAAATGACAAATCTCATTGTTCAATATTTTAACAAGGAGAGAAAAGTATTTTGACATAATAAAAGAGATAAGACTTTCACGATTGAGTACATGAAATAACTGATAGAACAAGATGCAAACTGTATCATTACAAATAGATCAACTAGCTTACGTTCCTTGAACCAACAGCCACATCTCTCTCTAACCAAATCAAATGAAATCCTAAACTGATTCTAGTTCCACCAATTGAAATGGTGGCGTTTCAAGCACAACAAATCAGAGAGCAAGAACTGGTATCAAGAAAATGGATCCAAGGAAAACGACATTCCGTTGGTGTTTGAAATGCGTAGGGCTTTTGGTCTAGTGGTATGATTCTCGCTTTGGGCTTTTGGTCTAGTGGTATGATTCTCGCTTTGGGTGCGAGAGGTCCCGAGTTCGATTCTCGGAATCCTCCATTGAATTTTTTGGTAGCAAATATTTTGAGTGCATCTCAATTTTAAATAAAACTTTCTTATGTTTTTTTTTGGCAGATTTACAAAAATTGCTTCAAACATACCCCATGGCTTTTAAAACTCAGATTTGTCTGATCCTCTTTATAATATTCACCAACCAGTTTATGCAAAAGCAGTATATGCTGCTATAAATGAAAACAAAAGCAAACGCATAGTAATGCCGAATGAAGCCAACCAAAAAAAAGACAAAAGATAGAGTATAGAGTTTCTACAAAAAGTTGCGTTGAAGATACGTTACATCGGTAAGATTGTCGTTTAGGGTGCAATAAGTGTCGGTTACAATTCTTGGAATCTTCAACAAGAGTATCATTTAGTCAAAAAAAAAAAAAAACAAGATTATCATTTAGTTCACACAAAGTTGAAAAGCTAACACTACACAAAGACTTTGTAATCTCCGGCGAATGACTAGAGTAATGGTGCCGCCGGAGACTAGACCACACATCATGGTGTTTCCCTTCCCAGCACAAGGCCACTTACTTCCTTTACTAGACTTAACTCACCAACTCTGTCTTCGTGGAGTCAACGTCTCCGTCATCATCACACCCCAAAACCTCCAATACCTCTCTCCTCTTCTCTCCGCTCACCCCTCCTCCGTAACCTCCGTCGTCTTCCCTTTCCCTCCAAACCCTTCACTCCCTCCCGGCGTCGAGAACGTCAAAGACCTCGGAAACTCCGGTAACCTCCCGATCATGTCCTCTCTTCGTCAGCTCCGTGACCCTATCACCCTCTGGTTCCGTTCTCACCAAACTCCTCCCGTTGCTCTCATCTCCGACTTCTTCCTCGGATGGACGCACGATCTCTGCAGCCAGATCGGTATCCCTCGCTTCGCCTTCTTCTCCTCCGGTCCTTTCTTGGCTTCCGTTCTCCAGTTCTGCTTCGACAACATCAAATCAAGAACGTTGGATCCTGTTTGTTTAACGGATCTTCCTCGTTCCCCGGTGTTCGAGGCGGAGCATCTTCCGTCCGTGTTTCGACGCTCTCTCAAGTCACCTTCTCGGGATCTCGAAACGGTGAAAGTTGAAAGCTCCATGAATTTTTTGAGCTACGGTTGCGTTTTCAACACGGCAGAGTGTTTGGAAGCAGAGTATGTGGAGTACGTGAAACAGAGAGTTGGTCACGACCGGGTTTTCGGAGTTGGCCCGCTTTGTTTACTCGGGTTGGACCCGGTTGGTACGGTTAAATCCAGTTCTTGCCCGTTGCTGAGTTGGCTTGACGGTTGTCCGGAACGGTCGGTGCTGTACGTATGTTTCGGAAGTCAAAAGGCGTTGACCAAAGAGCAGTGTGATGCTCTGGCGCTTGGACTTGAGAAAAGCATGACCCGGTTCGTATGGGTGGTTAAGAAAGACCCGGTACCCCAAGGTTTCGAGGAACGGGTTGATGGTCGGGGAATGGTTGTTAGAGGGTGGGCTCCGCAGGTTGAGGTTTTGCGACACGTGGCGGTTGGAGGGTTCTTGAGCCACTGTGGATGGAACTCTGTGCTTGAAGGGTTAACGAGTGGGACCATGATATTGGGGTGGCCAATGGAGGCTGACCAGTTTGTGAACGCGAGGTTGCTGGTTGAGGATTTGGATGTGGCGGTTCGGGTCTGTGAAGGGGATGGAACAGTGCCTGACCCGGATGAACTTGGCCGGGTCATAGGTGAAACGATGGGTGAAAGTGGACGCGAGGTGGGAGCTAGGGCGGAGGAAATGCAACGGAAGCTAGTGGGATCAGTGACAGAAGGTAGCTCTTTTGCTGATTTAGAAAGACTGGTTAAAGAACTTGCTCTTCTTTAAGATTCTGTGTCAAGAGAGAAATAATTAGCTTTTCATTGTCAAGAAGCAAATGATTATTTACAAAAACATATATGAACCATTATATTTAGGTCGGATCATAGTTTTTTGCACACATCACTGCCACATACCTTCACTTTGGTGTCAGATGATTTGACAATTTGCACTAAACGAAGCTCTTCTTGCAATATTCTAACCACACAACACCACTCAAGAGTATGCTGCCTGATTCTCTAAGAAACAGCTGCATGAAAATTGTAAGAAGGATAATGCCTCAAGTTTGTACTTTCAGCACCTTAATAGATTGAAACATTAGTTTATATATTCTGATTGCATCACATACCTTTAGTTTCAGGTCACATCATGTGACTCAAAGGAATTAGATTCGCGCAAAAGTAAGCTCTTGAAGCATTCGAACAAGATAAACACTAGATACCCCTTTACTTCTACAACGCAAATACTGCCAGTTTCTCCAAGAATAAGCTGCAAGAAACAGAAAAAGGGATCATGCCCAAGTTTATAAAGTTCAGCAAACATATATAACATAATTGAATTTCAAAAACAGTTGCCTCATATGAACAAATACGCTACATCAACCGTAGGGCATTTGGTCTAGTGGTATGATTCTCGCTTTGGGTGCGAGAGGTCCCGAGTTCGATTCTCGGAATGCCCCGTTGACTTTTGAATTTTGATATGCTAATTAAGTTTTGCTATTTTAAATTCTATCCTCTAGTGACAGATTCTGTGCTCTAGTGCCAGATCTTCAATGATCATATTCAACTCAACAGTTGACCAGTCACTAGAATTTCATCATTTGGTATACAAACAATCACGACACCATACCTTTGTTTCAGGGCGTATGACTGAGATATCCAACCAGATATCAGAAAGTGCTATGCTGCTGGATTCCCCAAAAACTAGCTGCAGGAAATGATGAAATAAAGGGAACCACCCAAGCTATAAGAATTTGATTAACAAGTACTTCAAATGAGTTACATCAACAACCGGGCATTTGGTCTACTGGTATGATTCTCACTATGGAGTATTTGTACTTCCAGCATTTTCATGTATAAAAGTCTTGGTTTTCATATTTTTGTTGTATTACATACCTTTACTTTCAGGTCAGATGATTGAGACTGGAACAAAAGTAATCTCTTATTGAACCATTCGAACCAGAAAACATCACGTACTCCTCACTACTACAGCGCAAATGCTGCCAGTTTATCCAA
>CM028692.1:49000879-49152326 GCA_016771965.1 Brassica carinata
CTTACCATCAGCTTTCCACTGTTCACAGCTCCGTTATCACCATAGCAAATGCAGCAAACAAGGAAAAGAAAAAGGTTTTTAGTTATATATACCTGATGAGAGAAAGCATAAGCCAAGGCTCTTTCTCGCTTGATCGTGGCTTCTTCTCTTTGATGTATCCTCCCTAAGATTTCATCTTTTGTCTCTGATCCACCATTCCATTCAACCTGCAATTGTATCACTTTGATGATGTTCTTTTGTCTACTGATGACAGAGTCCTATTACCTCAATATCATGAAGCTTGGCCTCAAGCTTCTGCTGATTCTCTAACTTTTTATGCATCAGTCGGCCTTCTGTGACCATGCCAACTCGGCGAGCCTTTATCTGAGACTGTATATTACTCCATGAGTGAAGATACTTCAATGTAACAGCTGCTTGCTTCTTCACTGGTTGTTTTTCAGCTAACAACTTTGCTCTTGCAGTTCCTTTTAATCTCCTTAACATTTTCCTAGCCTGTGTGAGGAAAAAATAACAGAAAACTAAGAAGCTGGTTATCATCAATGAACACAAAATCTCAATGCACCTTATAGGCTTTAAAAGCAGTCTGGATACGAGTTGCAGCCCACTCCTGGCTACGAACAACTAGTGATTTCTTGGAAGCTTTTGGTTTTATAAGTCCCTGTCACAAAGAAGCCTAAGTGAACACTACTTGTAATCTGCATTGATGATCATACACCAATGTAAAAACAACATACCTTCTCGCTCTTGCTGCTTGTTTGTTTCCCTTTCTTTGAACCAATTATTGCTTTGAAAAAATTCCCAGAACCCATCTCAGACTCTTGTCACTTGTCACCAAAAGCACCTTGTATGTATGCAAAAAAAAAAAAAAATGCTGCTTTAAACCCTGAGATGGAAGCCAGATATTCTGGTTAAAAACAGCTGAAATGATGAAGGAGACAATTACCATTAGTTATGTAACTACGCTAGTTGTACAACTAAATGAAATGATGAAGGATCTTGATGCCAACTACTATTCATACACAACAAGCAACCAATAGAAATCGAATAAAGGTTCGAAATTTACGAAACCCAACACTAGAAATGAGCAAGAAACTGGAGAATTCTCTAATCCAAAACCATACAACTTGACTATTTTTCAGATCCAATCTACACTACAAACCAGTGAAACCAGCAACCAACATTCCACTTTTTCAGCTAAAAAGCTAACGATAGATACAAACTCTTAGGCCGAATGTAACAGCGACATACCAGCTGGGGAAGAAACTGAAAACTGGTATTGGCTGTGACCTTGGAGAAGATTGAAACAGAGAGAGGGAAAAAAAGAAAACAGAACAGAGATTTTGCGGACAGTGAATTATTAAAAGGTTTTTTTTTTTATTCCGCGGTGGCTGTAGTAAGGAAGAAGTAAAGAGATAAAAGGGATATCATTACGGCGTCGTGATTAGTGGAAACTAATATTATTAGGCTGCGAATCTCAAATTATAATCAGTGATTGTTGCTAAATCAAACCAACCAACAGTCTTAAATTCTTAATAATGTTTAAAGAAAAAAAACTACTAATAGGATATAAGATATGTCAGGTTGGACTGTGTTTCATCACGTTGTCTTACCGTCTCTTTAAAGTTACCAAAAGCCAGAAACCATATTGTCACTATGAAGTCATAAAGTTCATTCATGACACTCTTTCGAATTTTCGTGACTCCTACATATACCTCTAAACTTAGAAGTTGAAAGAAGTGACATTAATCACCAGATACCAAACGTGGAGACTTTGAAAACTTTAAACAAAAATCACTAATATGGTATACGAGAAAGTATTATTTTTTGCCATTCAAGAATCGAATTAGGGGCCTTATACTTGAGATATATTACAATTGGTATCAAATAGTTTCTCAAAGTAGTTGGTCTGATCATCTGATTACCAGCAAAAAATGATTAACAAGAAAAGGAATGGTTAGCAGACTCCTTTGACTTTGGCTGAGGGGCATGAAGTCCCCAGAGTCAATTGATTTGCAACTACCAGTTTTGTAACCATCTACTTACAGACATGATACAAAAATTAATTTTCGAATCGTTTTAAAGAAAATTATGAAAATGTCCAGATAGTTCAAAGAAAATTTATGTGGACACTCAGCAGCTCATCCATCACATCTGTGGTTTTGGCTATGTAGTGAAGGCTGTTCTATTGTTTGAGTTTAGGTCATATTGTACATATGCTATTTGGGTTGTTAATACGGGCTTCTCTACACAGGCCAGTCCAGCCTGTTTGGACAAAACTGACAATAGTTGATGATTCTTTGGGATCTTTGATGTGAATTTTCTTTTAGATTTTCCAATTGTTTTGTGATTTTCTTTAAATAACACACAAAATTATATCGCTGGATTTCTTTTATATTTAAGTTATATCGCTGTTCTATATAAAAAATCATCATAAAGTGTGTAAAACTGAACAATATGACCAAGGAATAGATAAGAAAAATATGTCATTTGGGTGAGTTAGGAAATTCTGTTGGTTGCATTTTTTCACAAATATCATGGGCATTTCATCCTCACTTCTTCACATTTTCATCATCAGTAAATATATACTTTGAGAATGAGAAACCAAAGAGCTTAACTTCTTGTTATAGAACTAATTAACTTCTAAACAACAGTGAATTCGAGCTTACTACTTTCTCAAGTTTTTTTAAATCATTTAAACATTTTCTTAAACACATATGAGGGGGCAGAAACTCCAAACTTACCATCTAAAACCACGTACTAGTATTGATTTTCATTTAGTCTTTATGTCTTTTCACATATATAGATAGTAGACCATTTAACGTTTTTTTTCTACAACTTGTATGTATAATATTTGTATTTATATAACAAAAATTCACAGATTCCCACAAGCGGCAAATTAAAAGTAAACTAATACTGCTTGTGGTGTACCGATTCAAATCAACCCTTCTCTTTTATTCAACTGATAATATGTTAATATTATCAAATTCATCGCTGGTGATTGTATTTCAACTCTTAATCAAAATATATTCAAAGAGAATGTCAACTCTCAACTATCTATATATAAAAAGGGTACATGTATTTGTTATTTTTTGTATCATTCATTATTAACTCTTGAGAACCATTTTTTGTAGAACAAAGAGATGAGTTTCAACGACCCTTCGTTAAACTCCATCATCCTTTGGTTCGCCGCCGTAACGTCTCTCTTGACTATCTTCGTTATATTCATCCTTCTCGTTATCTTTTTGGTCAAACGCCGTAGGTTTGTGGATGTATTACCGGAAACAGAAGACGAGCACCACCACAGAAGAGAACCACAAGCACAAGGGCAAGGGCTTAGCGCTTCCGTGATTGCTTCCTTTCCGACCTTTTCTTACAAACCGGACAATAACGATCTCGAGAGCAACAATCAGGAGATGGAGTGTCCGGTTTGCTTAGGGTTAATCCCCAAGAATGCAGTGATTAAGGTTTTACCAAATTGTAAGCACATGTTTGATGAGGAATGTATTGCTAGGTGGCTTGAATCGCACACAACTTGCCCTGTGTGTCGTACAATGGCTGAGCCGATGGCTAGCACTAGTGGGGATAAGGTTTTAGAAAGTATATTAGTAGATGGTTAATTATATATGTCAATTTATATCTTTTTCTTATTGTAATTATTCTGATTGATATGAAAGTGTACAAAGATTTAACTCAACATGAGCAGAGACATATACTACTTGAATCTAATATGCTCGATCGAATGAGTCAATTTTCATTTGAGATCGAGAAGTTATACATCGATCGTGTTGCGTTCGTTGTATCATATACTATCTTAGATGGAAGAGTAGGAAAAAAATACTGTTTTTTGTTTTGGGTTTTATGGTCATTATATCAATGCCAAAAAAAAAGAATGTTTACCGGGGATTTTATCCTTTATCTGGAGGAACAGTGTAAACGTATATATTGTCACGTTCGAGTTCTGAATATATATCAATAAAGTTTGTTATTAAACAGATTTGGTCCTAGAATTGTGTATGCCTTATTCATCAATATCCTCTAATATACTCTACGTCATGAAGTGTGATGAGAGTCACCTCATATACTTTTATTACAGAGTCAAATATTCTAAAATATATGCAACTAGACATATTTTTTTGTTAATCGAAGACGTCGGCCTAAAACAAACAAAGGCATATACTCCTTATGAACCAGAGGAATTTACATTATATATGTTTATGTTTAAAACTACATTATGTTTATTTCTGAAAGAGATCACAATATCAGTTTACAATGTTCTACTCTTGAGTGGTATTTATTTCAATTAAAAAAACAGTTTGTAAATTGTAAACGCAAATATGTGTTGACAGTATTGTATAATTTGGTTATCTTTACATTTTTACATATTTTTTTTTATAAATTTGTGTACCTAAATATTGAAAACAAGAAAACATCTAATACAGTTTAGGTTTTTGAGTTTTTGACAAGACTAGAAAAAAAAAACAAAAATATTTGAGAGATGTGGTTATTATACTGATTTTAGTATGCATATAACATTTTAACTCTCAGAGATGTTTTATATTTCTCAGCCTGAGACTGAGAGCGCCATGTATTATCTAATATGTAGGTGGAGGGACATCGAAAAGACTGACTTAGGAAATGATTTGCAAGAACTGCATTACTTCAAAGACGAGCCCACAAACGTAGTACAATACAACCAAATTGAACGATTGAAATGCGAGAAAGCCACAAAAATACAGAGGAAATACTCTTTGGGAGGTTGTAACTTAGTTCTTGTCAAAGAAATTGATAACGAAGATAGATAAGGACAAGAGAAAAGATATACATAGCAAAGGCAAATACACATATCCAGAACGGGTAAGTCGATCTAAAATAAGCCGGCAAGCCAATTGTGAGGCCAACGATCACAAGAATAAGAGATTCTACCGAGCAATTCCACGTCAAGCCTCTCGCGTATACAACCCCCAATATGATTGACAATCCCATGAGGTTGTTCATTGTAATATCTTTGTAGATCTGTGCATGTAAATCAATCAAAATTCCCTTAAACTACGTATATATCATATAATGTAGCGTGTTATTCAAGTAATGAAATGTGATAGTTAAAACTAACCTCAGAGAAGGTATGTGATGAGATTTTTGCCTTGTCTTTCGGACGACAGAAGCGTGCTGATAGAGTGTTCTTTAAGTTTCTAGCCAAAGGGATCATCACAAAGACGATGTAAAAAGAGGGAATTCCAGCTGAGGTGGATAAGAGCTCGATGTTCATCATAAATGGCTTTGCAAGAAAGAGGACAATTAAGATCCCTATGATGACTTGGGTCGCAGCTCCTAACGTTTCCATAGAGAGAAGTTTAGTAACAAGCGTTTGCGGCGGTACTTCCATCTTTAGAACTCCCTTCTCCTCCTGCAACAACATCATGATTTGATTTCATAATGAATGCCTTTTGAAACTAGAGAAATATATTAAAAAAATGATATTTCTGCTAAGTATTTAATTGTGATTTCTGTTTGAAAAGAAAATAAAGTTTAGCCGTTATAATGAACTTATTTTCATCAAAAAGAATTACAAACAAAATGTAGAAATACAAGAATTTGTTATATTTTATTAGAAAAGTTGAGATTAATAGTTGCAATAATCTTTTCTTGAAATGATAAATGCTTACATTTTGATCCTCTTTTTCATCCTCTACGCTGTCGAATTTGAATTTGTGTTTTTTGAGCAAACTCGTGACCCCTTCCTCAAATTCCTCCTCGTCTAATTGACCGTCTTTGTCTTTATCGAATTTTTCAAGAAAATCTTTAGCAAGCTTGTCTATTTCGCATTTCATTCTCCCAAAGTTCCAAAACTCTATGTTAAAGTCTCTCAGCTCAGATAATTGTATCTTCCCATCATTGTTTGTATCAGTTATCTCAAACAAACTACACAATATAAACAATGATTTATGATGTGAGGAGGATGAAATGAAACAATCATTGCTTCAAAAGCATAAAGAGAAAGAAGTTAAAAGAACCTTTTCATGCTCTCTTCGCTTATCTTCCCATTTTCTATAAAGCTTTTTGGTGAAAACCTCTTTAATAGCCTATGAACTTCTGACATGATCTCAAACCTCGCGTGATCTAAGCTCTTCTGTTGGCTACTCTGATCAACATACTGCGAGTTTACACAAAAAAAAAATTGAATACATTAGGTGAGCCAACAAAATGAAACCAAAAGGGTTAACATTTGCTTTTTTAAGGGACTTATACCGAGTAAACAAAGTAGACAATGGTTGAAGAAGAAGAGATTATTAGTGTCATCAATATAATGATGTGCCTCCAGGAATGTGAATCACTTATCGCTGAAAGTGTCACCATGAGAAAGGGCGCTAAACTCAACAACATAATCCCTACAGATTTCTTGTTCTTGGAATCCACTTCTATGCTTGCTTCTACAGAGAAATAATTAAACACAAAATCTTCATACCAAAAATTTTACTCGAAGAAAAGAGAAAAAAATATACAGCCAGTCACTGAGCTTACCAACAATGGTTTTCACTATGTTATGTCTTTGGCTCCACCAATCATGTATGATTTTCTGATGAACATACAGTAACGTATTATAAATAGGAGAAATGAAAAAAAAAATAGAGAATCTGTGAGATGACCATACTTTTCTGTATCTACTGATAAATAATAGAGTCGATGACCATTTGGTGGACAGTACATAATACAGACGAGAATGCCAAATACCATCTTCATCTCTGTTTCTTGCTTCACAAGAAACAAATTGGCTATTTTTGTCTGTACGGTTCACCAAATGGGCACCCACTTTATTTCTTCAGGTAGATAGCTATTCTATTAATTTTTTTTTTTTTTTGAAACACAGCTATTCTATTAATTATAAACGAAATATACAGTCATGAGATCTAGTTTTGTAAATATGATCACACTACTAAGAGATTCCATATTACAGGAACAGAAAGAAACAAGAAGAAAAGGTTACAGTGATTGTTCGTCTTTCTTCATTGTCCAAACTCGAACCAGTGATGCTGAACACAACACAAGCTCCCCATTGAATTGTGAGAGCAAACACTGTGTATCCCGCAGTAACTCCAACGTTGTTATCTACAAAGGAGTTAGCTACATCGCTGCTCAATGATAGTCCATTCGCTGAGATCAAAACCCCCCAAAAAAGAAGAAGGAAGAAACATTTTAAAGTCAGATACATATAAAGGCAAATCTCACAATTAACATTGTTAAAGTTTTCATCAGAAACGATAGCACTAAAGACAAAAATCCATCGAATAACGTTTATTAATTAATAAAAACATTATATTATCTTACATCCTAACCCTCTAAATATTCAACCAACACTAATCACTAAACTCAAACCCAAATAAAATAAAAATGTCTTATAATTAATGTTTTTTTCTTTTGTTAATTAATGGTATTTTGTGATTTTCTCTTTATGTGCTATTTTTAACAAATACTTAATTTAGTGCTATCCTTTTTTTTTGAAACACTTAGTGCTATCTAAAAGTATTTTCTATATACGATGTTTTTATTGTAGTGGTGAGCCAGAGAACGAGGATCCTTACAGAGCATAAGGACAATTCTTGGGAACATTGTAAGAAGAGGGAAGACGATTCCGCCATAGAATCCAACATCAAAGATTAAAAAGAGTTGGGACCTTCCTATGGACAAGAAATAGTCACCAACGATCAAGAGACACCCAAAGGTGACTACTTGGAAGACATAACCTCCAACATTATTAGCACATGGAAGAAAACCATAGACATGAACACACTCGGTCCCGGACAAGGTCTTAGGAGGGTCGAGAGTGAGAATCTTGTAATCCGAAACGTCATGGACCCCATCAGAGATCAAGATAGAGTTGTTCAGAGGGAGTGGACCTAGGACACGAGAGCTTGCACCAGAGATGATGAGAGACAGGGAGAGAAAAGAGAAGAAGAGTGTGAGACGTGCCATGGACTGATGGAAGTAAACTCGAGATCTATGAGGAAGATTTAGTGTGGAATTTGGTCGGATGGTTTTCCTCTATATTTATACGCAAGCATAGTAACTAAACCCCACATATCGGACAAGATCTAACAAGTAACAACTAGGTAATAAACAAACATTTTAACCTTAATTGTTTATACGATGATGACTCGGACGAATTGAATCTTTAATACGTCAACAATATTGTTGATGTTGGTGAGTCATATAAATATAGATATATAAAGACTAATGACTTTTGATAGTGGATGCCCTTTATTGGAATTGGTATGATGAAAAATTTATTAATGATATCAGAGTTTCAAAGTTGTAGTGATACATAATGTGACTTAATTATTATCAATTATGTAGATTAATAGAGAAAATTGTACAATTTGTTTTCAACTTGTTCAATGTTATCTAAGTAGAATTGTCAAACGTAGTTTTTTTTTTGCTGTTGTAAAGTAGATAATTCTAATAATTTGTAATAAAATTATTAACCAGTGGAAATTTGAACTTTTGATAAATGCGTTTTAACCAATTGTTAAAATTTCTACTTTCTTTTGTAGTGTGGTGTGAACAATGCGCTAAAAATCGTTCTAAGGTTATTTTGTTCATACGATGATGATGACTCGGATGAAGTAGATCTTAATAAGTCAATAGTAATATTGAGGTTGGTAAGTCATAATAATATACATTTTAAAAGACTAATGACTTTTGATTAAGCGTTTTAACCAATTGTTAAGTTTCTAATTAATCACGAGAAACAAGGGGGTGCTCTTCGACACGCAGGAACTTTTTTAGCTTTTAATAATATGATCAGGAATTGTGGGTTACTAGAATTTCCCGCGCGGGGGAATCAAATGTCTTGGCAAGGAAGAAGAAGTAAAGTAATGGTCAAGTGCCGTTTGGACCGAGCATTGGCGAATGAAGACTGGCATACATTATTCCCATGCTCGTATACAGAATACCTTGGTATGGTAGGTTCTGACCATAGACCCGTAGTAGCGTTTCTGGAGGATAAGGTGCCTAAGCGGCGGAGAGGGCAATTTAGGTTTGATAAAAGATGGATTGGACAGGATGGTTTGATGGATTCTATTGGTAAAGGATGGGGGAAAACAAATGAGGAAAATAACTTGGATTTTGTTACTAAGCTTACAAATTGCAGGCACGAGATATCAAGGTGGAGGAGAAATAATCCACCTTATGGGAAGGAAAGGATAAGTGAACTTCAAAAAGCACTGGAAGAGGTTCAATCAGATGACACAAGAACTCAGGATGAAATAGTGGATGTCTCAAGGAAATTACAAGAAGCGTATAAAGATGAAGAGGACTATTGGCAACAAAAGAGTCGGAACTTGTGGAATACTGCAGGAGACCTTAATACCAAGTTTTATCACGCCCTAACCAAACAAAGAAGAGCAAGGAATAGGATAGTGGGCTTACATGATGAAGGAGGACAATGGATATGAGAAGAAACGGTATTGAGAAAGTAGCAGTGGATTATTTTGACGAATTATTTAGTTCCACCTCACCATCAGAATTTGATAGTTTTTTGGAGGAGATACCGGTGAAGATTACATATCAGATGAACCAGAGACTACTAAGACCAGCAACAGAAGATGAGGTTAGGAATGCTCTCTTTATTATGCATCCGGAGAAAGCACCGGGACCGGACGGAATGACAGCTTTATTTTTTCAACATTCATGGCCTATCATCAAAAAAGATATTCTGGAGCTGGTGAACAATTTTTTACAATCAGGGGAATTGGATGCTAGGTTGAACATCACCAATATTTGTTTAATTCCAAAACAGAAAGACCAACACGAATGACGAATTGAGGCCGATAAGTCTTTGCAACGTAGGATACAAGATTATTTCCAAGGTCCTATGCCAGAGGCTCAAGGTTTATCTTCCTTCTCTTATTTCGGAAACTCAGTCAGCTTTCGTAGCAGGACGCTTGATATCAGACAATATTCTTGTTGCTCAAGAAATGTTTCATGGGTTGAGAACCAACAAAGCATGCCAAAAAAAGTTTATGGCAATTAAGACTGATATGAGTAAAGCGTATGACAGGGTGGAGTGGGCTTTCATTAGAGCATTGCTCTTAAGATGGGATTCGATTCTCCTGGGTAAAATTAATGATGGAATGTATTTCTTCAGTAAAGTACAGGGTTCTACTAAACGGTCAGCCAAAGGGACTCATAATTCCACAGAGAGGATTACGTCAGGGTGATCCACTCTCGCCATACTTATTCATCATGTGCACAGAAGCATTAATAGCGAATATTAAGAAAGCGGAACGATTGAAACAACTGACAGGACTCAAGGTTGCAAGAGCATGTCCGCCAATTTCTCATCTTCTCTTTGCGGATGACAGCTTATTTTTCTGCAAGGCACAAAAAGAAGAGTGTCAAACTATTCTTAGGATATTGAAGGAATACGAGATGGTATCTGGTCAACTTATAAATTTTCAGAAATCTTCTTTACAATTTGGTCATAAAGTGGAAGAGTCTACAAGACAGGAACTTCAGAATATTTTAGGGATACAGAGCTTGGGAGGAATGGGAACATACTTGGGAATACCTGAGAGTATGGGAGGGTCAAAGACTCAGGTTTTTGGTTTTGTACAAGATCGTTTGAATAACAGAATTAATGGATGGACATTTAAATTTTTTACGAAAGGGGGTAAAGAGGTAATCATAAAGTCAGTAGCTACGGCTCTACCAAACCATGTCATGTCTTGTTACCGTTTACCGAAAACAGTGACGAAGAAGCTGACTAGTGCAGTGGCGAGATTTTGGTGGAGTTCAGGGGGAAACAGCAGAGGCTTGCACTGGCAATCATGGGATAAAGTATGTCAACATAAGGAGGAAGGAGGTCTGGGTTTTAAGGACTTGACAGATTTTAATACGGCGATGTTAGGAAAACAATTATGGCGACTTATTGAGAAACCACACTCATTATTTTCTCGTGTGTTCAAGGGACGGTATTTCAGGAATGCATCACCCCTGGAACCGATCAGATCGTACTCACCATCCTATGGCTGGCGAAGTATAGTATCAGCTAGATCTCTGGTTAGCAAAGGACTAATTAAAAGGGTGGGAACAGGATCGTCCATTTCGGTATGGAGCGATCCACGGCTCCCAACCACTCGCCGAACCAGCAAATAGTAATCAACACAATCTTTACCCTCATCTTACAGTGGATTCCCTCATTAATCCCGTCGCACATGGAACTCACAAGTGATTCGAACCGGTGACCCGGAGGATGCAATAATTATAGAAAGCTTACCTTTGAGTGAAATCCTTTAATGGACAGCGATGGTTGGCACTTCACCAAAAATGGGAAATACGGTTAAATCTGGTTATCAAGTGGAAAGAGTGTATCCAGACATAGAGGGCGCCTCGATTATTGGTCCCGATGTGACTGCTCAAGGCCTTTTGTTGGAAAATTCGGTGTCCACCTAAGATTAAGCATTTTTGTGGCAAATCGTATCCGGATGCATCTCGAGAAGGAGAAACTAAGGTCAAGAGGGATACAAGGAGACTTGCAATGTTCAAGATGCGAGCAGAAGTAGAATCAATAAATCATGTGTTTTGAGTGCCCACCGGCAGTTCAAGTATGGGCTCTTTCACAGATACCATCAAATATAACTGCTTTTCCTATGCAATCGATTTATGCGAATATGGACCACTTGTTTTGGAGGGTATCCCCACCAGCAACTAGTCATCAATTTGCTTGGATTGTATGGTATATTTGGAAAGGTCGAAACAATATGGTTTTCAGTAACATCAATCTGAGATCCTAGAGATACTCTACGGTTGGCGGCCCGAATCCGAATTTGGGTGGAGGCACAGTCAACTATTTCACAAAGGGTTGCCCAACATAGGGAAGGAGGATTAAATTTTTTGCCAAACATACCGGGTCGTTGGTGCTTTACGGATGGATCCTGGAAAGATCAGGATCTTTTCGTGACAAGGTTGGTACATTACATTAGAAGGGTATGATGGCTTGATGGGGCGAGAAATCGAGAGCCAGTATATCTCCTCTTCATTCTGAGATGGAAGCCCTTATTTGGGCAATGGAAAGCATGAGGAATTTAAGACAGTATCATGTGGCGTTTGCAATGATTGTTCTCAATTGGTGAAGATGGTTTCAGATCCAGAAGAATGGCCTGCATTTGCAACCTATCTAGAAGATATTAAGCACTTAAAGGAGAGTTTTAATCACTCAGAGATAATCCATGTTTCAAGGACGCATAATACAAGAGCGGATAGTCTTGCTTGTAGCGCGAGGAAACAACCGTCTTTTGTCGTTCATATGGATTCCGAGCTTCAAGTTTGGTTCGCAGAGTCTTAATTGAATCTGTTTATGATGTTGACAAAAAAAAAAAAAAAAAAAAATTAATCTGTAGTGAATGGTATGAAGAACGTGCTAAAAGGTTTATTTTATCAATTAAACAAGTTTTTAGAATTCCTAATCTGCCTGTAATTCTAACATACATTCCTCTCCAAATAATTAACTGCCTCTTATCTTTTTACCTTAAAATAAATTTGGAGGAGGTTCTGTGAATATAATATAATCTATTCAAGAGCATTGACCACCAAAGGAGAAGACTTGGAACAAGATAAAACTTGCCTTGGAAGTAATCTTCGATGAAGGAGACATGCGATGAGTACTAGCATGTTCTGAGACGATATGTCCCCAAACTCTAGGAAGTACCAGACCAAAACTCCTAATGACAAAGAGAGTATACAGAAAAAAAAAAGGAGAACAGAAACATAGTCATGGAATACTGATTATTACCAGCGACCTCTTCCTTGCCCTCTCCTGCGACCACCCCCTGACTTCGGTTTCCTCCTCTACCACCACCGTACGATGATATTCCCTCAAAAGCCTTGTTTTTAGAAGTTGAGAGAACACTAAAGAGAAGTGTGTCCAACCAAAACTAGTTTGGTGATGAAATAATATTTATTACCATATAAAAGCAATTCTAATACAAATAATCAGAGAGGTCTTTTTTTCTTGATTTAGCAGTTCACAGAATAGGCATATCCAGAGCTTGTAACACATCCTTGAACTCAAATTCATGAGTATGCTTATTAAACCGCTCGAGCAGCTTGTACCGAGTGTCGTTCAAGTAAAACGACTGAGCTGTCTCCATGATCCATTTCGCCTCCTCGTCAGTGAGTTTGCTAGTGAACACAACATCACCTCGGATAAACACCAAGTCTTTCGTCTCTGAAAGCTCGGTGTAGAAGGTGCTAGTCAGGTAAGGCGCCGCTTGAGTTCCTCTTGCTTTGTAGTCTTCGAGACCAGTGAAAATCATGTGAGGCGCTTCAACTGCCACATTAACACGATTAACGATCAAAGATCAAATGCTACATCTAGCAAAGATTCAGCACTCACATACCCACCATACTAGGTAAATAAACTGTTCAAGATTTAACTAGTTAGCTAGCATTGGTCCAAACTAAGTGGTAAAGAATGTCTTTTTTTGCGTAAACCCATCTCAATCATTGACTCTTAACTCTCAGATAAAGCTAACACAAACCTTGGGCAAACATTGTAATGTAACCACTTCCTCTCCACAATGGAATGACAAAGTATCGGCTGCAATTTGCAACATAGATCAAATCAAGACACAAACATTAAAAAAAAAAACATGATTAGTTTGAACAAGAACACAAAGCTGATGATGATGATGATGATATTATTACCACTCAGCTGCTCGTTGCTCCAACAAACGATAAAGCTGAGATTTCATTGTCATCCCGATATGACCCTTCCTAAGTGATACTGACAAACGAATCATCAGCAAACACATCAAAGAACGGAACTTTGAGAGGACAGAGAGTGTTACATTACATCGTCCCAACACCGGGTCGATCATATACCCAAATCTTAATATCCAAAATGCCAACATTTGCTTTAACCATTTTTATATATGCATAATTCGGATTTATGAATCTGTCACATGTTTGTTACCGAGTTCCAATCCAATTTAATAGGAAACAGTAAATATATTTACTATGAACTACGCTAAGCCAGCTATGATATAAATGTGTAACTTTAAATCTTTTTCTTTCTTAACAATCACAAGATGATTATATTATAGTTTCAACCCCTCTAAAAGAAAATAATACTATCAAATTAACACTTTACAACTTATCTTGTTTGTAAATCTTCCGAGTAAAATACCAGTCCTTCTTTTTTTAATTTTTTTTTTTGAAGTTCCAGGAATCTAATATACGTGCAAGTGTATATGGAGTCAAGTTCGATTCTTCACACCGAGAGAGCTGCGTAGAGAAGCTGGTTCCAAGTATCCGGCAAGCCAGGAAGGCACCAGTGGCTGCAATCGGTTCCTCCACCGCCTCCATATGTAGATGGATGAGCATCTTTTCTTAGTTGAGACAGAGTTGTGATATCGAGTAAGTAAACGGGTGTTTTCATCGAGCTTAACACTCGGGACACAATGCTTGCTGCAGGAAGTGAACCACCTGGGTATGTTGATCCGCTCAACGGTTGCATCTGCCCGTTACAAGTATTCTTTGGCTCATTCCATTCCTTTCCCCTATTAAAATTCCCAAATATATTTAACCTAAAAATCTGCAATTTACAGCCACATATATGTATATGATATGTGCGATAAACTTACACGTAGTGAGTAGGAGAAATGCCTTGGAAGAAAACTCGGGTTTGCGAAATATTAACATTCTGATCAACCCACTGAGCCCAAGTGGCGAGTCCTTTACTGAAAGCATCAAGACGGTCCATGTCTCTAATCAATGAAGACCCATTTCTTATATAATCCCACCTGAGTAAACAACAAGATGAGAAGACGATTCTAGTTAGCTAAGCATGTCGACTTAGTACCAAATTAGACATATATATATATATATAAGAGTGTAAGCTATATTGTCGAACCCTTGTAGTTCTACTCCTTTGTGAAGCCACCAGTGCCAGGAATTGAAGACGAGAATGTCCATGTCTTTCCAAACATCAGCACCACCTTCGATAGTTCCAAGGTTAAGCACACGCCCTACACTTTCTTTGGAGATATCCACTAGGTATGGTGTTCGGTATAGATATATTGTAACTCCATATTCCTGTTTTTATCATTTAAAGTATGAATATATTATATATGCTAAAATTATATATGAAAACATGCTAAAAAATTAAAATATATTAGTAGAAAATCACACGCACGTATATACATTTCAAGCTGTTTAATATGCGTACCCATATATATAACTGTACTCGAATCCTAGTATTTGAAATTTCGCAACGGATGGGGGTAGTCAAGATAACTTGTTTTCACATTTAGATGATTAAAAATATAAACTGAAGAAAACCAATTCGAGTCTTCTTTAGAGCATGTTTAATGCAAATTTCTTAATTAGTTTCTTACAATTAAAATATCAAAAATAATTAAAAGTATGAAAGAAAAATAATTAAAATTTCTTAGTTAGTCTCCACGTGTCATTTTGTTAATGGTCTATCTTATTTTATTAAAATAAAATTTTAATTATAAAATTTTTATTAATAAAAATTATCTAAGAGACTCTATTTTGAGTATACACCATTAAACATGCTCTTAGTTGTCATTAGCTGTCAGCTCTCCTATTTGGCTACTTCCTTTCCCTACTAGCTCGTTCTCTCTCTCTTTTTGTTTGTTTCCAATTTATTACTAGTATGTTTTCTGTTCTTCTAAAACAACCAAAAGAGACAAATTGCCAAAAAGCTAAGTCAACAGTTGTAAGAAGACCAATATAAAGTACGGTGGACGAAAAATTTGGATGTTTACATCTTTTCCTGTTATCCATATCACATAGGTTTTTTTGAACATTCATATCACATAGGTTTCATGCTTGATACATTTTGTTCATGATGAATGTCAACATGATTATTTCAGAACTGACGACGACAGTTTTTTGTCAAAAATAAAAGATAATTTTAAGATAGATCAACTAACACCCAACTCTTCTAAAAAAATAGATCAATTTGTAATTTAGTTTAAAAGAACTAGTTATAAACTTTAATTCTAGATACCCCACGCATACATCTATACGTTGCGAAACAAACACATATATAGAAAACGAAAGACCCATCAGACAGCTAAAACCATAATAAATAAAAAAGCCAAAATCATAATACCTTGGATGTCAAGCATAATTGCAGAAAACATTTTTACATTTAAAACTCAAAAGCAAAATCGCCAACGCTTTTTCTTACTGAATATATTGTATAATATATAGGTCCCTAGCCAATATATATCCCGTGACCAACTCGTTTCAATAAAATGACAAGACCTCCTCGTGATGATGAATTATTAGATTTTGTTTTTGTCCAAAGACACATGCTGTTTTAAACTATAATAAGGAAACAAAATGAGAGAGAGGGAGAAAGGGAGCGACCTGGAAAGTGAGAGAGGAGACTGGAGTATGCTTGAGAAAAGTGGTCTTGGTGTCTGGGACCGATGCATGTATCATGCATCCTAATGATTCCCACATGTTTTGACTCAGTGAGTCTCCCACGAACATAACTCGTTTCCCTCTCCATTTATTCAGAAACGCTTGTCCATCGAACCTTCAATTATAAATCACATATATACATAAACTATTATTATCATCATAATTAGGCTTAAATGCATCTAGGATGTTACTTACCTTGGGATGGTGCATGAATCAGGTTGCCAAGAGTACTTGAGGAACTGTCTGTCTGGTCGACCAAATTTGAGACAGTCAAACTCGCCGTCGATGAATGGACAAGCGGAGGAATCGTAGAAAGGGTAAGAAGCATCAAAAACCCATCTCCCTTGGAACAAGTTACAATCACTCGTTTGCTTCCTCCCTTTCAACGCCGCTATTTTTACTCTTCCGGCGCCAGCCAACACCGTTCTGTTGCGATGACTCTCATGTAGTTTCTTGTCGGAAGCCAGGGCATGGTCGGCTCTGGACAAGATTGTGAGTGTGAGAAGTGGAAGAAGAAGGAACAGATAGATGAGTTTGAAACCCATCGTTCAAAGAAAAAAAAATGTGGCTTTCCTTTTTGAAGAGCTTTGTGATTGAGTTGGGTTTTATATATAGACAAACGTATATACTTTACGCATAACTACAGTAGTGAGTTGTATAAAGAGATTCTTGAGTAGAGGTACTATTTGGCCATATATGGGTTTGAAAATTAACAAAAAAAAAATATCCATTAACTCGCTAGAAAATCCACAAAATGTTAGGCAGTCAATTTTTTAATAATCAGTTGAATTTGTGTTTTTTGAGCAAACTCGTGACCCCTTCCTCAAATTCCTCCTCGTCTAATTGACCGTCTTTGTCTTTATCGAATTTTTCAAGAAAATCTTTAGCAAGCTTGTCTATTTCGCATTTCATTCTCCCAAAGTTCCAAAACTCTATGTTAAAGTCTCTCAGCTCAGATAATTGTATCTTCCCATCATTGTTTGTATCAGTTATCTCAAACAAACTACACAATATAAACAATGATTTATGATGTGAGGAGGATGAAATGAAACAATCATTGCTTCAAAAGCATAAAGAGAAAGAAGTTAAAAGAACCTTTTCATGCTCTCTTCGCTTATCTTCCCATTTTCTATAAAGCTTTTTGGTGAAAACCTCTTTAATAGCCTATGAACTTCTGACATGATCTCAAACCTCGCGTGATCTAAGCTCTTCTGTTGGCTACTCTGATCAACATACTGCGAGTTTACACAAAAAAAAAATTGAATACATTAGGTGAGCCAACAAAATGAAACCAAAAGGGTTAACATTTGCTTTTTTAAGGGACTTATACCGAGTAAACAAAGTAGACAATGGTTGAAGAAGAAGAGATTATTAGTGTCATCAATATAATGATGTGCCTCCAGGAATGTGAATCACTTATCGCTGAAAGTGTCACCATGAGAAAGGGCGCTAAACTCAACAACATAATCCCTACAGATTTCTTGTTCTTGGAATCCACTTCTATGCTTGCTTCTACAGAGAAATAATTAAACACAAAATCTTCATACCAAAAATTTTACTCGAAGAAAGAGAAAAAATATACAGCCAGTCACTGAGCTTACCAACAATGGTTTTCACTATGTTATGTCTTTGGCTCCACCAATCATGTATGATTTTCTGATGAACATACAGTAACGTATTATAAATAGGAGAAATGAAAAAAAAAATAGAGAATCTGTGAGATGACCATACTTTTCTGTATCTACTGATAAATAATAGAGTCGATGACCATTTGGTGGACAGTACATAATACAGACGAGAATGCCAAATACCATCTTCATCTCTGTTTCTTGCTTCACAAGAAACAAATTGGCTATTTTTGTCTGTACGGTTCACCAAATGGGCACCCACTTTATTTCTTCAGGTAGATAGCTATTCTATTAATTTTTTTTTTTTTTTGAAACACAGCTATTCTATTAATTATAAACGAAATATACAGTCATGAGATCTAGTTTTGTAAATATGATCACACTACTAAGAGATTCCATATTACAGGAACAGAAAGAAACAAGAAGAAAAGGTTACAGTGATTGTTCGTCTTTCTTCATTGTCCAAACTCGAACCAGTGATGCTGAACACAACACAAGCTCCCCATTGAATTGTGAGAGCAAACACTGTGTATCCTGCAGTAACTCCAACGTTGTTATCTACAAAGGAGTTAGCTACATCGCTGCTCAATGATAGTCCATTCGCTGAGATCAAAACCCCCAAAAAGAAGAAGGAAGAAACATTTTAAAGTCAGATACATATAAAGGCAAATCTCACAATTAACATTGTTAAAGTTTTCATCAGAAACGATAGCACTAAAGACAAAATCCATCGAATAACGTTTATTAATTAATAAAAACATTATATTATCTTACATCCTAACCCTCTAAATATTCAACCAACACTAATCACTAAACTCAAACCCAAATAAAATAAAAATGTCTTATAATTAATGTTTTTCTTTTGTTAATTAATGGTATTTTGTGATTTTCTCTTTATGTGCTATTTTTAACAAATACTTAATTTAGTGCTATCCTTTTTTGAAACACTTAGTGCTATCTAAAAGTATTTTCTATATACGATGTTTTATTGTAGTGGTGAGCCAGAGAACGAGGATCCTTACAGAGCATAAGGACAATTCTTGGGAACATTGTAAGAAGAGGGAAGACGATTCCGCCATAGAATCCAACATCAAAGATTAAAAAGAGTTGGGACCTTCCTATGGACAAGAAATAGTCACCAACGATCAAGAGACACCCAAAGGTGACTACTTGGAAGACATAACCTCCAACATTATTAGCACATGGAAGAAAACCATAGACATGAACACACTCGGTCCCGGACAAGGTCTTAGGAGGGTCGAGAGTGAGAATCTTGTAATCCGAAACGTCATGGACCCCATCAGAGATCAAGATAGAGTTGTTCAGAGGGAGTGGACCTAGGACACGAGAGCTTGCACCAGAGATGATGAGAGACAGGGAGAGAAAAGAGAAGAAGAGTGTGAGACGTGCCATGGACTGATGGAAGTAAACTCGAGATCTATGAGGAAGATTTAGTGTGGAATTTGGTCGGATGGTTTTCCTCTATATTTATACGCAAGCATAGTAACTAAACCCCACATATCGGACAAGATCTAACAAGTAACAACTAGGTAATAAACAAACATTTTAACCTTAATTGTTTATACGATGATGACTCGGACGAATTGAATCTTTAATACGTCAACAATATTGTTGATGTTGGTGAGTCATATAAATATAGATATATAAAGACTAATGACTTTTGATAGTGGATGCCCTTTATTGGAATTGGTATGATGAAAAATTTATTAATGATATCAGAGTTTCAAAGTTGTAGTGATACATAATGTGACTTAATTATTATCAATTATGTAGATTAATAGAGAAAATTGTACAATTTGTTTTCAACTTGTTCAATGTTATCTAAGTAGAATTGTCAAACGTAGTTTTTTTTTTGCTGTTGTAAAGTAGATAATTCTAATAATTTGTAATAAAATTATTAACCAGTGGAAATTTGAACTTTTGATAAATGCGTTTTAACCAATTGTTAAAATTTCTACTTTCTTTTGTAGTGTGGTGTGAACAATGCGCTAAAAATCGTTCTAAGGTTATTTTGTTCATACGATGATGATGACTCGGATGAAGTAGATCTTAATAAGTCAATAGTAATATTGAGGTTGGTAAGTCATAATAATATACATTTTAAAAGACTAATGACTTTTGATTAAGCGTTTTAACCAATTGTTAAGTTTCTAATTAATCTGTAGTGAATGGTATGAAGAACGTGCTAAAAGGTTTATTTTATCAATTAAACAAGTTTTTAGAATTCCTAATCTGCCTGTAATTCTAACATACATTCCTCTCCAAATAATTAACTGCCTCTTATCTTTTTACCTTAAAATAAATTTGGAGGAGGTTCTGTGAATATAATATAATCTATTCAAGAGCATTGACCACCAAAGGAGAAGACTTGGAACAAGATAAAACTTGCCTTGGAAGTAATCTTCGATGAAGGAGACATGCGATGAGTACTAGCATGTTCTGAGACGATATGTCCCCAAACTCTAGGAAGTACCAGACCAAAACTCCTAATGACAAAGAGAGTATACAGAAAAAAAAAAGGAGAACAGAAACATAGTCATGGAATACTGATTATTACCAGCGACCTCTTCCTTGCCCTCTCCTGCGACCACCCCCTGACTTCGGTTTCCTCCTCTACCACCACCGTACGATGATATTCCCTCAAAAGCCTTGTTTTTAGAAGTTGAGAGAACACTAAAGAGAAGTGTGTCCAACCAAAACTAGTTTGGTGATGAAATAATATTTATTACCATATAAAAGCAATTCTAATACAAATAATCAGAGAGGTCTTTTTTTTTCTTGATTTAGCAGTTCACAGAATAGGCATATCCAGAGCTTGTAACACATCCTTGAACTCAAATTCATGAGTATGCTTATTAAACCGCTCGAGCAGCTTGTACCGAGTGTCGTTCAAGTAAAACGACTGAGCTGTCTCCATGATCCATTTCGCCTCCTCGTCAGTGAGTTTGCTAGTGAACACAACATCACCTCGGATAAACACCAAGTCTTTCGTCTCTGAAAGCTCGGTGTAGAAGGTGCTAGTCAGGTAAGGCGCTTGAGTTCCTCTTGCTTTGTAGTCTTCGAGACCAGTGAAAATCATGTGAGGCGCTTCAACTGCCACATTAACACGATTAACGATCAAAGATCAAATGCTACATCTAGCAAAGATTCAGCACTCACATACCCACCATACTAGGTAAATAAACTGTTCAAGATTTAACTAGTTAGCTAGCATGGTCCAAACTAAGTGGTAAAGAATGTCTTTTTGAGTAAACCCATCTCAATCATTGACTCTTAACTCTAAGATAAAGCTAGAATAAACCTTGAGCAAACATTGTAATGTAACCACTTCCTCTCCACAATGGAATGACAAAGTATCGGCTGCAATTTGCAACATAGATCAAATCAAGACACAAACATTAAAAAAAAACATGATTAGTTTGAACAAGAACACAAAGCTGATGATGATGATGATATTATTACCACTCAGCTGCTCGTTGCTCCAACAAACGATAAAGCTGAGCTTTCATTGTCATCCCAATATGACCTCTTCCTAAGTGATACTGACAAACGAATCATCAGCAAACACATCAAAGAACGAAACTTTGAGAGGACAGAGAGTGTTACATTACATCGTCCCAGATCGAGGTGAGCTCCTCCGAGGATTTAGTCTTGGCTCTCTCCAAATCCATGATCGAATCCAAAGGTTTTGGCTGCAACGGTGTGAACCCAGAAGCGAACCTCGAGTTTCTGACTGAACCTAGCCGTGCCCATTTGACGTGGCTCCCTGGTAACGCTTCCGAGAGATTGCTTCCGGCGTTTCGTTGTGAAGGAGATGAACGCGAGGTGGAAATCTGGCGAGATGGGCAACGGGTAGAATAAAAGGAGAGCCTTTCTGCAGCGAGATTTGATATGGAACTGAGGATTCGTCTCAGTTTCATGGTGGGAGTAAGTATGTTTTTAGGAGCTCTCAGAGGAATTTTGTCGAACACGTTGTGTGCTAGCAGATCAATCCAACATCAAAAGAAAAGTCTCAGTCACTCGGTACTGATTTAGAACCCCGGATACGTCGTCGGTTCGTGTTTTTATGTGGGTTAATTTGGTTCGACCGGTTTAAGTAGACTTTCGTTATCTCAGTCACTAGAGCGCACAAAAGTGTTTGTTCAGTAATTTAATATGAGAAAAGAAAAATGGAGAAAAAATTCTAATAATTTTCAAAGTAATCTATGAGAGTTCACAAACACTAAAGATAGAGCCTGATCGTATCTAATATAATATGACAAAAGTCAAAACTGCCAACACCGGGTCGATCATACCCAAATCTTAATATCCAAAATGCCAACATTTGCTTTAACCATTTTATATATGCATAATTCGGATTTATGAATCAGTCACATGTTTGTTACCGAGTTCCAATCCAATTTAATAGGAAACAGTAAATATATTTACTATGATTACTAGGAACTACGCTAAGCCAGCTATGATATAAATGTGTAACTTTAAATCTTTTTCTTTCTTAACAATCACAAGATGATTATATTATAGTTTCAACCCCTCTAAAAGAAAATAATACTATCAAATTAACACTTTACAACTTTTCTTGTTTGTAAATCTTCCGAGTAAAATACCAGTCCTTTTTAAATTTCTTTTTGAAGTACCAGGAATCTAATATACGTGCAAGTGTATATGGAGTCAAGTTCGATTCTTCACACCGAGAGAGCTGCGTAGAAGCTGGTTCCAAGTATCCGGCAAGCCAGGAAGGCACCAGTGGCTGCAATCGGTTCCTCCACCGCCTCCATATGTAGATGGATGAGCATCTTTTCTTAGTTGAGACAGAGTTGTGATATCGAGTAAGTAAACGGGTGTTTTCATCGAGCTTAACACTCGGGACACAATGCTTGCTGCAGGAAGTGAACCACCTGGGTATGTTGATCCGCTCAACGGTTGCATCTGCCCGTTACAAGTATTCTTTGGCTCATTCCATTCCTTTCCCTATTAAAATTCCCAAATATATTTAACCTAAAAATCTGCAATTTACAGCCACATATATGTATATGATATGTGCGATAAACTTACACGTAGTGAGTAGGAGAAATGCCTTGGAAGAAAACTCGGGTTTGCGAAATATTAACATTCTGATCAACCCACTGAGCCCAAGTGGCGAGTCCTTTACTGAAAGCATCAAGACGGTCCATGTCTCTAATCAATGAAGACCCATTTCTTATATAATCCCACCTGAGTAAACAACAAGATGAGAAGACGATTCTAGTTAGCTAAGCATGTCGACTTAGTACCAAATTAGACATATATATATATATGCATAATTCGGATTTATGAATCAGTCACATGTTTGTTACCGAGTTCCAATCAATTTAATCTCCATCGTTTAAAAGATCCACATTTTAGATTTTTCACACTTATTAAAAAATATAAAATTTCATTTACCAATACATTATTTTTCTTAATTAATAATTTCCCATAATTTTGAACCAATAAAATTTTATTAAATACAATTATATTTTTGGAAATGTACAATTTTTCATTATTAATGTATTGAAAATGTAAAAAATATATTTTTTGAAACAAAATTTTTTCCGAACATAGATCTTTTGAAACAGAAAAGTAAAAAAAGAAATATATTTACTATGATTACTAGGAACTACGCTAAGCCAGCTATGATATAAATGTGTAACTTTAAATCTTTTTCTTTCTTAACAATCACAAGATGATTATATTATAGTTTCAACCCCTCTAAAAGAAAATAATACTATCAAATTAACACTTTACAACTTTTCTTGTTTGTAAATCTTCCGAGTAAAATACCAGTCCTTTTTAAATTTCTTTTTTGAAGTACCAGGAATCTAATATACGTGCAAGTGTATATGGAGTCAAGTTCGATTCTTCACACCGAGAGAGCTGCGTAGAAGCTGGTTCCAAGTATCCGGCAAGCCAGGAAGGCACCAGTGGCTGCAATCGGTTCCTCCACCGCCTCCATATGTAGATGGATGAGCATCCTTTCTTAGTTGAGACAGAGTTGTGATATCAAGTAAGTAAACGGGTGTTCTCATCGAGCTTAACACTCGGGACACAATGCTTGCTGCAGGAAGTGAACCACCTGGGTATGTTGATCCGCTCAACGGTTGCATCTGCCCGTTACAAGAATTCTTTGGCTCATTCCATTCCTTTCCCCTATTAAAATTCCCAAATATATTTAACCTAAAAATCTGCAATTTACAGCCACATATATGTATATGATATGTGCGATAAACTTACACGTAGTGAGTAGGAGAAATGCCTTGGAAGAAAACTCGGGTTTGCGAAATATTAACATTCTGATCAACCCACTGAGCCCAAGTGGCGAGTCCTTTACTGAAAGCATCAAGACGGTCCATGTCTCTAATCAATGAAGACCCATTTCTTATATAATCCCACCTGAGTAAACAACAAGATGAGAAGACGATTCTAGTTAGCTAAGCATGTCGACTTAGTACCAAATTAGACATATATATATATAAAAGTGTAAGCTATATTGTCGAACCCTTGTAGTTCTACTCCTTTGTGAAGCCACCAGTGCCAGGAATTGAAGACGAGAATGTCCATGTCTTTCCAAACATCAGCACCACCTTCGATAGTTCCAAGGTTAAGCACACGCCCTACACTTTCTTTGGAGATATCCACTAGGTATGGTGTTCGGTATAGGTATATTGTAACTCCATATTCCTGTTTTTATCATTTAAAGTATGAGTATATTATATATGCTAAAATTATATATGAAAATATGCTAAAAAATGAAAATATATTAGTAGAAAATCACACGCACGTATATACATTTCAAGCTGTTTAATATGCGTACCCATATATATAACTGTACTCGAATCCTAGTATTTGAAATTTCGCAACGGATGGGGTTATTTAAGATAACTTGTTTTCACATTTAGATGATTAAAAATATAAACCGAAGAAAACCAATTCGAGTCATCTTTAGAGCATGTTTAATGCAAATTTCTTAGTTAGTCTCTTACAATTAAAATATCAAAATATAATTAAAAGTACGAAAGAGAAATAAGATATGTCTCTTATTTAAGAGGTGCAAGAGACATCTCTTAACTTAATCTCTAATTTTTCCTCCACGTGTCATTTTGTTAATGGTCTATCTTATTTTATTAAAATAAATTTTAATTCTATAATTATTTTATTAATAAAAATTATCTAAGAGATCTATTTTAAGTATACACCATTAAACATGCCCTTAGTTGTCATTAGCTGTCAGCTCTCCTACTTGGCTACTTCCTTTCCCTACTTAGCTGGTTCTCTCTTTTTTTTTGTTTGTTTCCAATTTATTAGTTTCTGTTTTCTAAAACAACCAAAAGAGACAAATTGCCAAAAGCTAAGTCAACAGTTGTAAGAAGACCAATATAGAGTACGGTGGACGGAAAATTTGGATGTTTACATCTTTTCCTGTTATCCATATCACATAGGTTTTTGAACATTCATATCACATAGGTTTCATGCTTGATACATTTTGTTCATGATGAATGTCAACATAATTATTTCAGAACTGACGACGACAGCTTTTTGTCAAAAATAAAAGATAATTTTAAGATAGATCAACTAACACCCAACTCTTCTAAAAAAATAGATCAATTTATAATTTAGTTTTTTAAAAAAAACTTTAATTCTAGATACCCCACGCATACATCTATAGTTTGCGAAACAAACACATATATAGAAAACGAAAGACCCATCAGACAGCTAAAATCATAATAAATAAAAAAGCCAAAATCATAATACCTTGGATGTCAAGCATAATTGCAGAAACCATTTTTACATTTAAAAATCAAAAGCAAAATCGCCAACGCTTTTTCTTACTGAATATATTGTATAATATATAGGTCCCTAGCCAATATATATCCCGTGACCAACTCGTTTCAATAAAATGACAAGACCTCCTCGTGATGATGAATTATTAGATTTTGTTTTTGTCCAAAGACACATGCAGTTTTAAACTATAATAAGGAAACAAAATGAGAGAGGGAGAAAGGGAGCGACCTGGAAAGTGAGAGAGGAGACTGGAGTACGCTTGAGAAAAGTGGTCTTGGTGTCTGGGACCGATGCATGTATCATGCATCCTAATGATTCCCACATGTTTTGACTCAGTGAGTCTCCCACGAACATAACTCGTTTCCCTCTCCATTTATTCAGAAACGCTTGTCCATCGAACCTTCAATTATAAATCACATATATACATAAACTATTATTATCATCATAATTAGGCTTAAATGCATCTAGGATGTTACTTACCTTGGGATGGTGCATGAATCAGGTTGCCAAGAGTACTTGAGGAACTGTCTGTCTGGTCGACCAAATTTGAGACAGTCAAACTCGCCGTCGATGAATGGACAAGCGGAGGAATCGTAGAAAGGGTAAGAAGCATCAAAAACCCATCTCCCTTGGAACAAGTTACAATCACTCGTTTGCTTCCTCCCTTTCAACGCCGCTATTTTTACTCTTCCGGCGCCAGCCAACACCGTTCTGTTGCGATGACTCTCATGTAGTTTCTTGTCGGAAGCCAGGGCATGGTCGGCTCTGGACAAGATTGTGAGTGTGAGAAGTGGAAGAAGAAGGAACAGATAGATGAGTTTGAAACCCATCTTTCAAAGAAAAAAAAAAATTGGCTTTCCTTTTTGAAGAGCTTTGTGATTGAGTTGGGTTTTATATATAGACAAAACGTATATACTTTACGCATAACTACAGTAGTGAGTTGTATAAAGAGATTCTTGAGTAGAGGTACTATTTGGCCATATATGGGTTTGAAAATTAACAAAAAAAAAAAAATCCATTAACTCGCTAGAAAATCCACAAAATGTTAGGCAGTCAATTTTTTAATAATCAGTTGAGCATTCACACTAATAGTATTTTTTCATTGAATATCTACTATTAAAAATAACGAAAAGTAGTTTAGTATATAATGAAAGTTGGTTCTTATAAAAGAGGTTCCATATCATAACTCTTACAATAAGTCTTTTTATAATTGATTCATACTTTTTTAATAAATCAAATACACAATGTCTTTAGGATATCAATTGAATAGTTCATATACTGTTATTTTACAGACCATATAACAAATTATACACCTCTCAACTTTATTATGCATAAGATTAAATTGTATATATATACTAATACTACTATTTTGTGTTAAAGAAAACTAATACTACTATTTAGAAATAATATTAGTAACAATAAATATAATACTATTAGATTAATATTTTCTTTTGAAAATATTATTTATAGTGTATTGCATTTTCTACGTTTTTTTCTGCATTTTCTACGTTAACTAAATGACTCAATGAAAAAAAAAGACTCTAAATGATACACGAAGTTGAAACTCCTAAACGAAACCATTAAAGCAAACGCTCTGTTGAGAGGTGTTTCCACTAAAATGTATCGTCGTAACGTAAAAATGTTGCGTTAGGAGCCAAAGACAACCAAATTTGAGTTAATTAAAATGCATTTACGATACTCTAATGACTAATGCTTTGATTTGATATAATGTTTACGCAAGCGTTAAACGATAAATAAAGTTTAATTAAACCTTCTTGGGAATATTCATTTAAATGTGACATGTAACGTTACATTCGCCTACCAATGATTATTGCCACACCGTTGAAGTCACATTGGTTCTGGTAATAACTATCGAAAGCAAAATAATTTTGCTCAACTCATCCACATTATCATTTTAGGTGTGTTTCCGTGGGTCTCCCGTGAATGAATCAAAGGTATTAGTGGGACATTCTGTTACTTTGATTGTCACGGGGGACATCTTAAATCATTTTCCAGCAATTCTCACATGCTTTCATCTGTTCATTTATTTATTTTGTCATAATTCGATAAAAACATTACTTTCTATTATAAGATATGGACAGCACTCGACAGGTAACCTTGGCTATTTTGTCTGTACGGTTCACCAAATGGGCACCCACTTTATTTCTTCAGGTAGATAGCTATTCTATTAATTTTTTTTTTTTTTGAAACACAGCTATTCTATTAATTATAAACGAAATATACAGTCATGAGATCTAGTTTTGTAAATATGATCACACTACTAAGAGATTCCATATTACAGGAACAGAAAGAAACAAGAAGAAAAGGTTACAGTGATTGTTCGTCTTTCTTCATTGTCCAAACTCGAACCAGTGATGCTGAACACAACACAAGCTCCCCATTGAATTGTGAGAGCAAACACTGTGTATCCTGCAGTAACTCCAACGTTGTTATCTACAAAGGAGTTAGCTACATCGCTGCTCAATGATAGTCCATTCGCTGAGATCAAAACCCCCAAAAAGAAGAAGGAAGAAACATTTTAAAGTCAGATACATATAAAGGCAAATCTCACAATTAACATTGTTAAAGTTTTCATCAGAAACGATAGCACTAAAGACAAAATCCATCGAATAACGTTTATTAATTAATAAAAACATTATATTATCTTACATCCTAACCCTCTAAATATTCAACCAACACTAATCACTAAACTCAAACCCAAATAAAATAAAAATGTCTTATAATTAATGTTTTTTCTTTTGTTAATTAATGGTATTTTGTGATTTTCTCTTTATGTGCTATTTTTAACAAATACTTAATTTAGTGCTATCCTTTTTTTGAAACACTTAGTGCTATCTAAAAGTATTTTCTATATACGATGTTTTATTGTAGTGGTGAGCCAGAGAACGAGGATCCTTACAGAGCATAAGGACAATTCTTGGGAACATTGTAAGAAGAGGGAAGACGATTCCGCCATAGAATCCAACATCAAAGATTAAAAGAGTTGGGACCTTCCTATGGACAAGAAATAGTCACCAACGATCAAGAGACACCCAAAGGTGACTACTTGGAAGACATAACCTCCAACATTATTAGCACATGGAAGAAAACCATAGACATGAACACACTCGGTCCCGGACAAGGTCTTAGGAGGGTCGAGAGTGAGAATCTTGTAATCCGAAACGTCATGGACCCCATCAGAGATCAAGATAGAGTTGTTCAGAGGTGGACCTAGGACACGAGAGCTTGCACCAGAGATGATGAGAGACAGGGAGAGAAAAGAAGAGTGTGAGACGTGCCATGGACTGATGGAAGTAAACTCGAGATCTATGAGGAAGATTTAGTGTGGAATTTGGTCGGATGGTTTTCCTCTATATTTATACGCAAGCATAGTAACTAAACCCCACATATCGGACAAGATCTAACAAGTAACAACTAGGTAATAAACAAACATTTTAACCTTAATTGTTTATACGATGATGACTCGGACGAATTGAATCTTTAATACGTCAACAATATTGTTGATGTTGGTGAGTCATATAAATATAGATATATAAAGACTAATGACTTTTGATAGTGGATGCCCTTTATTGGAATTGGTATGATGAAAAATTTATTAATGATATCAGAGTTTCAAAGTTGTAGTGATACATAATGTGACTTAATTATTATCAATTATGTAGATTAATAGAAAATTGTACAATTTGTTTTCAACTTGTTCAATGTTATCTAAGTAGAATTGTCAAACGTAGTTTTTTTGCTGTTGTAAAGTAGATAATTCTAATAATTTGTAATAAAATTATTAACCAGTGGAAATTTGAACTTTTGATAAATGCGTTTTAACCAATTGTTAAAATTTCTACTTTCTTTGTAGTGTGGTGTGAACAATGCGCTAAAAATCGTTCTAAGGTTATTTTGTTCATACGATGATGATGACTCGGATGAAGTAGATCTTAATAAGTCAATAGTAATATTGAGGTTGGTAAGTCATAATAATATACATTTTAAAAGACTAATGACTTTTGATTAAGCGTTTTAACCAATTGTTAAGTTTCTAATTAATCAAACAAAGGGGTGCCTCTTGAGCAAGAACTTTTTAGCTTTTAATAATATGATCAGGAATTGTGGGTTACTAGAATTTCCCTTGGAGAATCAAATGTCTTGGCAAGGAAGAAGAAGTAAAGTAATGGTCAAGTGCCGTTTGGACCGAGCATTGGCGAATGAAGACTGGCATACATTATTCCCATGCTTTCATTATCTGAGAATACCTTGGTATGGTAGGTTCGACCATAGACCCGTAGTAGCGTTTGGAGGATAAGGTGCCTAAAAGCTGGGAGAGGGCAATTTAGGTTTGATAAAAGATGGATTGGACAGGATGGTTTGATGGATTCTATTGGTAAAGGATGGGGAAAACAAATGAGGAAAATAACTTGGATTTTGTTACTAAGCTTACAAATTGCAGGCCTGAGATATCAAGGTGGAGGAGAAATAATCCACCTTATGGGAAGGAAAGGATAAGTGAACTTCAAAAGCAGGAAGAGGTTCAATCAGATGACACAAGAACTCGGGATGAAATAGTGGATGTCTCAAGGAAATTACAAGAAGCGTATAAAGATGAAGAGGACTATTGGCAACAAAAGTGAGACTTGTGGAATACTGCAGGAGACCTTAATACCAAGTTTTATCACCAACCAAACAAAGAAGAGCAAGGAATAGGATAGTGGGCTTACATGATGAAGGAGGACAATGGATAAGAGAAGAAACGGTATTGAGAAAGTAGCGTGGATTATTTTGGCGAATTATTTAGTTCCACCTCACCATCAGAATTTGATAGTTTTGGAGGAGATACGGTGAAGATTACATATCGGATGAACCAGAGACTACTAAGACCAGCAACAGAAGATGAGGTTAGGAATGCTCTCTTTATTATGCATCGGAGAAAGCACCGGACGGACGGAATGACACTTTATTTTTCAACATTCATGGCCTATCATCAAAAAGATATTCGAGCTGGTGAACAATTTTTACAATCGGGAATTGGATGCTAGGTTGAACATCACCAATATTTGTTTAATTCCAAAACAGAAAGACCAACACGAATATGAGTTGAGGCCGATAAGTCTTTGCAGCGTAGGATACAAGATTATTTCCAAGGTCCTATGCCGAGGCTCAAGGTTTATCTTCCTTCTCTTATTTGGAAACTCAGTCGCTTTCGTAGCGGGGCGCTTGATATCGACAATATTCTTGTTGCTCAAGAAATGTTTCATGGGTTGAGAACCAACAAAGCATGCCAAAAAGTTTATGGCAATTAAGACTGATATGAGTAAAGCGTATGACAGGTGGAGTGGGCTTTCATTAGAGCATTGCTCGAAGATGGGATTCGATTCTCCTGGGTAAAATTAATGATGGAATGTATTTCTTCAGTAAAGTACAGGGTTCTACTAAACGGTCAGCCAAAGGGACTCATAATTCCACAGAGGATTACGTGGTGATCCACTCTCGCCATACTTATTCATCATGTGCACGAAGCATTAATAGCGAATATTAAGAAAGCGGAACGATTGAAACAACTGCGAGGACTCAAGGTTGCAAGAGCATGTCCGCCAATTTCTCATCTTCTCTTCTTGGATGACAGCTTATTTTTCTGCAAGGCACAAAAGAAGAGTGTCAAACTATTCTTAGGATATTGAAGGAATACGAGATGGTATCCGTCAACTTATAAATTTTCAGAAATCTTCTTTACAATTTGGTCATAAAGTGGAAGAGTCTACAAGACAGAACTTCAGAATATTTTAGGGATACAGAGCTTGGGAGGAATGGGAACATACTTGGGAATACGAGAGTATGGGAGGGTCAAAGACTCGTGTTTTGGTTTTGTACAAGATCGTTTGAATAGAGAATTAATGGATGGACATTTAAATTTTTACGAAAGGGGTAAAGAGGTAATCATAAAGTCAGTAGCTACGCTCTACCAAACCATGTCATGTCTTGTTACCGTTTACAACAGTGACGAAGAAGCTGACTAGTGCAGTGGCGAGATTTTGGTGGAGTTCGTGGGAAGTGAGAGGCTTGCAGCAATCATGGGATAAAGTATGTCAACATAAGGAGGAAGGAGGTCTGGGTTTTAAGGACTTGACAGATTTTAATCTGGCGATGTTAGGAAAACAATTATGGCGACTTATTGAGAAACCACACTCATTATTTTCTCGTGTGTTCAAGGGACGGTATTTCAGGAATGCATCACCCCTGGAACCGATCAGATCGTACTCACCATCCTATGGCTGGCGAAGTATAGTATCAGCTAGATCTCTGGTTAGCAAAGGACTAATTAAAGGGTGGGAGCAGGATCGTCCATTTCGGTATGGAGCGATCCTGGCTCCCAACCACTGCCGAACCAGCAAATAGTAATCAACACAATCTTTACCCTCATCTTACAGTGGATTCCCTCATTAATCCCGTCGCATGGAACTCACAAGTGATTCGGCGGTGACCCGGAGGATGCAATAATTATAGAAAGCTTACCTTTGAGTGAAATCCTTTAATGGACAGCGATGGTTGGCACTTCACCAAAAATGGGAAATACGGTTAAATCTGGTTATCAAGTGGAAAGAGTGTATCCAGACATAGAGAGGGCGCCTCGATTATTGGTCTGATGTAGTACTGAAGGCCTTTTGTTGGAAAATTCGGTGTCCACCTAAGATTAAGCATTTTTGTGGCAAATCGTATCCGGATGCATCTCAGTAAAGGAGAAACTAAGGTCAAGAGGGATACAAGGAGACTTGCAATGTTCAAGATGGAGCAGAAGTAGAATCAATAAATCATGTGTTTTGAGTGCCCACCGGCAGTTCAAGTATGGGCTCTTTCACGATACCATCAAATATAGCTGCTTTTCCTATGCAATCGATTTATGCGAATATGGACCACTTGTTTTGGAGGTATCCCCACCAGCAACTAGTCATCAATTTGCTTGGATTGTATGGTATATTTGGAAAGGTCGAAACAATATGGTTTTGTTAACATCAATCAGATCCTAGAGATACTCTACAGTTGGCGAAACCTAATCCGAATTTGGGTGGAGGCACGATCAACTATTTCACAAAGGGTTGCCCAACATAGGGAAGGAGGATTAAATTTTTGCCAAACATACCGGTCGTTGGTGCTACGGATGGATCCCGGAAAGATCGGGATCTTTTGGAACAAGGTTGGTGATTACATTAGAAGGGTATGATGGCTTGATGGGAGCGAAATACGAGAGCCAGTATATCTCCTCTTCATTCTGAGATGGAAGCCCTTATTTGGGCAATGGAAAGCATGAGGAATTTAAGACAAGATCATGTGGCGTTTGCAGTGATTGTTCTCAATTGGTGAAGATGGTTTCAGATCGGAAGAATGGCCTGCATTTGCAACCTATCTAGAAGATATTAAGCACTTAAAGGAGAGTTTTAATCACTCAGAGATAATCCATGTTTCAAGGACGATAATACAAGAGGATAGTCTTGCTTGTAGCGAGGAAACAACCGTCTTTGTCGTTCATATGGATTCCGAGCTTCAAGTTTGGTTGTGAGTCTTAATTGAATCTTTTATGATGTTGACAAAAAAAAAAAAAAATTAATCTGTAGTGAATGGTATGAAGAACGTGCTAAAGGTTTATTTTATCAATTAAACAAGTTTTAGAATTCCTAATCTGCCTGTAATTCTAACATACATTCCTCTCCAAATAATTAACTGCCTCTTATCTTTTACCTTAAAATAAATTTGGAGGAGGTTCTGTGAATATAATATAATCTATTCAAGAGCATTGACCACCAAAGGAGAAGACTTGGAACAAGATAAAACTTGCCTTGGAAGTAATCTTCGATGAAGGAGACATGCGATGAGTACTAGCATGTTCTGAGACGATATGTCCCCAAACTCTAGGAAGTACCAGACCAAAACTCCTAATGACAAAGAGAGTATACAGAAAAAAAGGAGAACAGAAACATAGTCATGGAATACTGATTATTACCAGCGACCTCTTCCTTGCCCTCTCCTGCGACCACCCCTGACTTCGGTTTCCTCCTCTACCACCACCGTACGATGATATTCCCTCAAAAGCCTTGTTTTAGAAGTTGAGAGAACACTAAAGAGAAGTGTGTCCAACCAAAACTAGTTTGGTGATGAAATAATATTTATTACCATATAAAAGCAATTCTAATACAAATAATCAGAGAGGTCTTTTTTTTTCTTGATTTAGCAGTTCACAGAATAGGCATATCCAGAGCTTGTAACACATCCTTGAACTCAAATTCATGAGTATGCTTATTAAACCGCTCGAGCAGCTTGTACCGAGTGTCGTTCAAGTAAAACGACTGAGCTGTCTCCATGATCCATTTCGCCTCCTCGTCAGTGAGTTTGCTAGTGAACACAACATCACCTCGGATAAACACCAAGTCTTTCGTCTCTGAAAGCTCGGTGTAGAAGGTGCTAGTCAGGTAAGGCGCCGCTTGAGTTCCTCTTGCTTTGTAGTCTTCGAGACCAGTGAAAATCATGTGAGGCGCTTCAACTGCCACATTAACACGATTAACGATCAAAGATCAAATGCTACATCTAGCAAAGATTCAGCACTCACATACCCACCATACTAGGTAAATAAACTGTTCAAGATTTAACTAGTTAGCTAGCATTGGTCCAAACTAAGTGGTAAAGAATGTCTTTTTTTTTTGCGTAAACCCATCTCAATCATTGACTCTTAACTCTCAGATAAAGCTAACACAAACCTTGGGCAAACATTGTAATGTAACCACTTCCTCTCCACAATGGAATGACAAAGTATCGGCTGCAATTTGCAACATAGATCAAATCAAGACACAAACATTAAAAAAAAAAACATGATTAGTTTGAACAAGAACACAAAGCTGATGATGATGATGATGATATTATTACCACTCAGCTGCTCGTTGCTCCAACAAACGATAAAGCTGAGATTTCATTGTCATCCCGATATGACCCCTTCCTAAGTGATACTGACAAACGAATCATCAGCAAACACATCAAAGAACGGAACTTTGAGAGGACAGAGAGTGTTACATTACATCGTCCCAACACCGGGTCGATCATATACCCAAATCTTAATATCCAAAATGCCAACATTTGCTTTAACCATTTTTATATATGCATAATTCGGATTTATGAATCTGTCACATGTTTGTTACCGAGTTCCAATCCAATTTAATAGGAAACAGTAAATATATTTACTATGAACTACGCTAAGCCAGCTATGATATAAATGTGTAACTTTAAATCTTTTTCTTTCTTAACAATCACAAGATGATTATATTATAGTTTCAACCCCTCTAAAAGAAAATAATACTATCAAATTAACACTTTACAACTTATCTTGTTTGTAAATCTTCCGAGTAAAATACCAGTCCTTCTTTTTAATTTTTTTTGAAGTTCCAGGAATCTAATATACGTGCAAGTGTATATGGAGTCAAGTTCGATTCTTCACACCGAGAGAGCTGCGTAGAAGCTGGTTCCAAGTATCCGGCAAGCCAGGAAGGCACCAGTGGCTGCAATCGGTTCCTCCACCGCCTCCATATGTAGATGGATGAGCATCTTTTCTTAGTTGAGACAGAGTTGTGATATCGAGTAAGTAAACGGGTGTTTTCATCGAGCTTAACACTCGGGACACAATGCTTGCTGCAGGAAGTGAACCACCTGGGTATGT
Source organism: Brassica carinata (assembly GCA_016771965.1). NCBI lineage: Eukaryota > Viridiplantae > Streptophyta > Magnoliopsida > Brassicales > Brassicaceae > Brassica > Brassica carinata. Next base: position 49,036,490 of record CM028692.1, read on the forward strand.
TGATCCGCTCAACGGTTGCATCTGCCCGTTACAAGTATTCTTTGGCTCATTCCATTCCTTTCCCTATTAAAATTCCCAAATATATTTAACCTAAAAATCTGCAATTTACAGCCACATATATGTATATGATATGTGCGATAAACTTACACGTAGTGAGTAGGAGAAATGCCTTGGAAGAAAACTCGGGTTTGCGAAATATTAACATTCTGATCAACCCACTGAGCCCAAGTGGCGAGTCCTTTACTGAAAGCATCAAGACGGTCCATGTCTCTAATCAATGAAGACCCATTTCTTATATAATCCCACCTGAGTAAACAACAAGATGAGAAGACGATTCTAGTTAGCTAAGCATGTCGACTTAGTACCAAATTAGACATATATATATATATATAAGAGTGTAAGCTATATTGTCGAACCCTTGTAGTTCTACTCCTTTGTGAAGCCACCAGTGCCAGGAATTGAAGACGAGAATGTCCATGTCTTTCCAAACATCAGCACCACCTTCGATAGTTCCAAGGTTAAGCACACGCCCTACACTTTCTTTGGAGATATCCACTAGGTATGGTGTTCGGTATAGATATATTGTAACTCCATATTCCTGTTTTTATCATTTAAAGTATGAATATATTATATATGCTAAAATTATATATGAAAACATGCTAAAAAATTAAAATATATTAGTAGAAAATCACACGCACGTATATACATTTCAAGCTGTTTAATATGCGTACCCATATATATAACTGTACTCGAATCCTAGTATTTGAAATTTCGCAACGGATGGGGTAGTCAAGATAACTTGTTTTCACATTTAGATGATTAAAAATATAAACTGAAGAAAACCAATTCGAGTCTTCTTTAGAGCATGTTTAATGCAAATTTCTTAATTAGTTTCTTACAATTAAAATATCAAAAATAATTAAAAGTATGAAAGAAAAATAATTAAAATTTCTTAGTTAGTCTCCACGTGTCATTTTGTTAATGGTCTATCTTATTTTATTAAAATAAAATTTTAATTATAAAATTTTTATTAATAAAATTATCTAAGAGACTCTATTTTGAGTATACACCATTAAACATGCTCTTAGTTGTCATTAGCTGTCAGCTCTCCTATTTGGCTACTTCCTTTCCCTACTAGCTCGTTCTCTCTCTCTTTTTGTTTGTTTCCAATTTATTACTAGTATGTTTTCTGTTCTTCTAAAACAACCAAAAGAGACAAATTGCCAAAAAGCTAAGTCAACAGTTGTAAGAAGACCAATATAAAGTACGGTGGACGAAAAATTTGGATGTTTACATCTTTTCCTGTTATCCATATCACATAGGTTTTTTTGAACATTCATATCACATAGGTTTCATGCTTGATACATTTTGTTCATGATGAATGTCAACATGATTATTTCAGAACTGACGACGACAGTTTTTTGTCAAAAATAAAAGATAATTTTAAGATAGATCAACTAACACCCAACTCTTCTAAAAAAATAGATCAATTTGTAATTTAGTTTAAAAGAACTAGTTATAAACTTTAATTCTAGATACCCCACGCATACATCTATACGTTGCGAAACAAACACATATATAGAAAACGAAAGACCCATCAGACAGCTAAAACCATAATAAATAAAAAAGCCAAAATCATAATACCTTGGATGTCAAGCATAATTGCAGAAAACATTTTTACATTTAAAACTCAAAAGCAAAATCGCCAACGCTTTTTCTTACTGAATATATTGTATAATATATAGGTCCCTAGCCAATATATATCCCGTGACCAACTCGTTTCAATAAAATGACAAGACCTCCTCGTGATGATGAATTATTAGATTTTGTTTTTGTCCAAAGACACATGCTGTTTTAAACTATAATAAGGAAACAAAATGAGAGAGAGGGAGAAAGGAGCGACCTGGAAAGTGAGAGAGGAGACTGGAGTATGCTTGAGAAAAGTGGTCTTGGTGTCTGGGACCGATGCATGTATCATGCATCCTAATGATTCCCACATGTTTTGACTCAGTGAGTCTCCCACGAACATAACTCGTTTCCCTCTCCATTTATTCAGAAACGCTTGTCCATCGAACCTTCAATTATAAATCACATATATACATAAACTATTATTATCATCATAATTAGGCTTAAATGCATCTAGGATGTTACTTACCTTGGGATGGTGCATGAATCAGGTTGCCAAGAGTACTTGAGGAACTGTCTGTCTGGTCGACCAAATTTGAGACAGTCAAACTCGCCGTCGATGAATGGACAAGCGGAGGAATCGTAGAAAGGGTAAGAAGCATCAAAAACCCATCTCCCTTGGAACAAGTTACAATCACTCGTTTGCTTCCTCCCTTTCAACGCCGCTATTTTTACTCTTCCGGCGCCAGCCAACACCGTTCTGTTGCGATGACTCTCATGTAGTTTCTTGTCGGAAGCCAGGGCATGGTCGGCTCTGGACAAGATTGTGAGTGTGAGAAGTGGAAGAAGAAGGAACAGATAGATGAGTTTGAAACCCATCGTTCAAAGAAAAAAATGTGGCTTTCCTTTTGAAGAGCTTTGTGATTGAGTTGGGTTTTATATATAGACAAACGTATATACTTTACGCATAACTACAGTAGTGAGTTGTATAAAGAGATTCTTGAGTAGAGGTACTATTTGGCCATATATGGGTTTGAAAATTAACAAAAAAAAAATATCCATTAACTCGCTAGAAAATCCACAAAATGTTAGGCAGTCAATTTTTTAATAATCAGTTGAATTTGTGTTTTTTGAGCAAACTCGTGACCCCTTCCTCAAATTCCTCCTCGTCTAATTGACCGTCTTTGTCTTTATCGAATTTTTCAAGAAAATCTTTAGCAAGCTTGTCTATTTCGCATTTCATTCTCCCAAAGTTCCAAAACTCTATGTTAAAGTCTCTCAGCTCAGATAATTGTATCTTCCCATCATTGTTTGTATCAGTTATCTCAAACAAACTACACAATATAAACAATGATTTATGATGTGAGGAGGATGAAATGAAACAATCATTGCTTCAAAAGCATAAAGAGAAAGAAGTTAAAAGAACCTTTTCATGCTCTCTTCGCTTATCTTCCCATTTTCTATAAAGCTTTTTGGTGAAAACCTCTTTAATAGCCTATGAACTTCTGACATGATCTCAAACCTCGCGTGATCTAAGCTCTTCTGTTGGCTACTCTGATCAACATACTGCGAGTTTACACAAAAAAAAAATTGAATACATTAGGTGAGCCAACAAAATGAAACCAAAAGGGTTAACATTTGCTTTTTTAAGGGACTTATACCGAGTAAACAAAGTAGACAATGGTTGAAGAAGAAGAGATTATTAGTGTCATCAATATAATGATGTGCCTCCAGGAATGTGAATCACTTATCGCTGAAAGTGTCACCATGAGAAAGGGCGCTAAACTCAACAACATAATCCCTACAGATTTCTTGTTCTTGGAATCCACTTCTATGCTTGCTTCTACAGAGAAATAATTAAACACAAAATCTTCATACCAAAAATTTTACTCGAAGAAAAGAGAAAAAAATATACAGCCAGTCACTGAGCTTACCAACAATGGTTTTCACTATGTTATGTCTTTGGCTCCACCAATCATGTATGATTTTCTGATGAACATACAGTAACGTATTATAAATAGGAGAAATGAAAAAAAATAGAGAATCTGTGAGATGACCATACTTTTCTGTATCTACTGATAAATAATAGAGTCGATGACCATTTGGTGGACAGTACATAATACAGACGAGAATGCCAAATACCATCTTCATCTCTGTTTCTTGCTTCACAAGAAACAAATTGGCTATTTTTGTCTGTACGGTTCACCAAATGGGCACCCACTTTATTTCTTCAGGTAGATAGCTATTCTATTAATTTTTTTTTTTTTTTGAAACACAGCTATTCTATTAATTATAAACGAAATATACAGTCATGAGATCTAGTTTTGTAAATATGATCACACTACTAAGAGATTCCATATTACAGGAACAGAAAGAAACAAGAAGAAAAGGTTACAGTGATTGTTCGTCTTTCTTCATTGTCCAAACTCGAACCAGTGATGCTGAACACAACACAAGCTCCCCATTGAATTGTGAGAGCAAACACTGTGTATCCTGCAGTAACTCCAACGTTGTTATCTACAAAGGAGTTAGCTACATCGCTGCTCAATGATAGTCCATTCGCTGAGATCAAAACCCCCCAAAAAAGAAGAAGGAAGAAACATTTTAAAGTCAGATACATATAAAGGCAAATCTCACAATTAACATTGTTAAAGTTTTCATCAGAAACGATAGCACTAAAGACAAAATCCATCGAATAACGTTTATTAATTAATAAAAACATTATATTATCTTACATCCTAACCCTCTAAATATTCAACCAACACTAATCACTAAACTCAAACCCAAATAAAATAAAAATGTCTTATAATTAATGTTTTTTTCTTTTGTTAATTAATGGTATTTTGTGATTTTCTCTTTATGTGCTATTTTTAACAAATACTTAATTTAGTGCTATCCTTTTTTTTTGAAACACTTAGTGCTATCTAAAAGTATTTTCTATATACGATGTTTTTATTGTAGTGGTGAGCCAGAGAACGAGGATCCTTACAGAGCATAAGGACAATTCTTGGGAACATTGTAAGAAGAGGGAAGACGATTCCGCCATAGAATCCAACATCAAAGATTAAAAAGAGTTGGGACCTTCCTATGGACAAGAAATAGTCACCAACGATCAAGAGACACCCAAAGGTGACTACTTGGAAGACATAACCTCCAACATTATTAGCACATGGAAGAAAACCATAGACATGAACACACTCGGTCCCGGACAAGGTCTTAGGAGGGTCGAGAGTGAGAATCTTGTAATCCGAAACGTCATGGACCCCATCAGAGATCAAGATAGAGTTGTTCAGAGGGAGTGGACCTAGGACACGAGAGCTTGCACCAGAGATGATGAGAGACAGGGAGAGAAAAGAGAAGAAGAGTGTGAGACGTGCCATGGACTGATGGAAGTAAACTCGAGATCTATGAGGAAGATTTAGTGTGGAATTTGGTCGGATGGTTTTCCTCTATATTTATACGCAAGCATAGTAACTAAACCCCACATATCGGACAAGATCTAACAAGTAACAACTAGGTAATAAACAAACATTTTAACCTTAATTGTTTATACGATGATGACTCGGACGAATTGAATCTTTAATACGTCAACAATATTGTTGATGTTGGTGAGTCATATAAATATAGATATATAAAGACTAATGACTTTTGATAGTGGATGCCCTTTATTGGAATTGGTATGATGAAAAATTTATTAATGATATCAGAGTTTCAAAGTTGTAGTGATACATAATGTGACTTAATTATTATCAATTATGTAGATTAATAGAGAAAATTGTACAATTTGTTTTCAACTTGTTCAATGTTATCTAAGTAGAATTGTCAAACGTAGTTTTTTTTTTGCTGTTGTAAAGTAGATAATTCTAATAATTTGTAATAAAATTATTAACCAGTGGAAATTTGAACTTTTGATAAATGCGTTTTAACCAATTGTTAAAATTTCTACTTTCTTTGTAGTGTGGTGTGAACAATGCGCTAAAAATCGTTCTAAGGTTATTTTGTTCATACGATGATGATGACTCGGATGAAGTAGATCTTAATAAGTCAATAGTAATATTGAGGTTGGTAAGTCATAATAATATACATTTTAAAAGACTAATGACTTTTGATTAAGCGTTTTAACCAATTGTTAAGTTTCTAATTAATCTGTAGTGAATGGTATGAAGAACGTGCTAAAAGGTTTATTTTATCAATTAAACAAGTTTTTAGAATTCCTAATCTGCCTGTAATTCTAACATACATTCCTCTCCAAATAATTAACTGCCTCTTATCTTTTTACCTTAAAATAAATTTGGAGGAGGTTCTGTGAATATAATATAATCTATTCAAGAGCATTGACCACCAAAGGAGAAGACTTGGAACAAGATAAAACTTGCCTTGGAAGTAATCTTCGATGAAGGAGACATGCGATGAGTACTAGCATGTTCTGAGACGATATGTCCCCAAACTCTAGGAAGTACCAGACCAAAACTCCTAATGACAAAGAGAGTATACAGAAAAAAAAAAGGAGAACAGAAACATAGTCATGGAATACTGATTATTACCAGCGACCTCTTCCTTGCCCTCTCCTGCGACCACCCCCTGACTTCGGTTTCCTCCTCTACCACCACCGTACGATGATATTCCCTCAAAAGCCTTGTTTTTAGAAGTTGAGAGAACACTAAAGAGAAGTGTGTCCAACCAAAACTAGTTTGGTGATGAAATAATATTTATTACCATATAAAAGCAATTCTAATACAAATAATCAGAGAGGTCTTTTTTTTTCTTGATTTAGCAGTTCACAGAATAGGCATATCCAGAGCTTGTAACACATCCTTGAACTCAAATTCATGAGTATGCTTATTAAACCGCTCGAGCAGCTTGTACGAGTGTCGTTCAAGTAAAACGACTGAGCTGTCTCCATGATCCATTTAGCCTCCTCGTCAGTGAGTTTGCTAGTGAACACAACATCACCTCGGATAAACACCAAGTCTTTCGTCTCTGAAAGCTCGGTGTAGAAGGTGCTAGTCAGGTAAGGCGCCGCTTGAGTTCCTCTTGCTTTGTAGTCTTCGAGACCAGTGAAAATCATGTGAGGCGCTTCAACTGCCACATTAACACGATTAACGATCAAAGATCAAATGCTACATCTAGCAAAGATTCAGCACTCACATACCCACCATACTAGGTAAATAAACTGTTCAAGATTTAACTAGTTAGCTAGCATTGGTCCAAACTAAGTGGTAAAGAATGTCTTTTTTTGAGTAAACCCATCTCAATCATTGACTCTTAACTCTAAGATAAAGCTAGAATAAACCTTGAGCAAACATTGTAATGTAACCACTTCCTCTCCACAATGGAATGACAAAGTATCGGCTGCAATTTGCAACATAGATCAAATCAAGACACAAACATTAAAAAAAAACATGATTAGTTTGAACAAGAACACAAAGCTGATGATGATGATGATATTATTACCACTCAGCTGCTCGTTGCTCCAACAAACGATAAAGCTGAGCTTTCATTGTCATCCCAATATGACCTCTTCCTAAGTGATACTGACAAACGAATCATCAGCAAACACATCAAAGAACGAAACTTTGAGAGGACAGAGAGTGTTACATTACATCGTCCCAGATCGAGGTGAGCTCCTCCGAGGATTTAGTCTTGGCTCTCCAAATCCATGATCGAATCCAAAGGTTTTGGCTGCAACGGTGTGAACCCAGAAGCGAACCTCGAGTTTCTGACTGAACCTAGCCGTGCCCATTTGACGTGGCTCCCTGGTAACGCTTCCGAGAGATTGCTTCCGGCGTTTCGTTGTGAAGGAGATGAACGCGAGGTGGAAATCTGGCGAGATGGGCAACGGGTAGAATAAAAGGAGAGCCTTTCTGCAGCGAGATTTGATATGGAACTGAGGATTCGTCTCAGTTTCATGGTGGGAGTAAGTATGTTTTTAGGAGCTCTCAGAGGAATTTTGTCGAACACGTTGTGTGCTAGCAGATCAATCCAACATCAAAAGAAAAGTCTCAGTCACTCGGTACTGATTTAGAACCCCGGATACGTCGTCGGTTCGTGTTTTTATGTGGGTTAATTTGGTTCGACCGGTTTAAGTAGACTTTCGTTATCTCAGTCACTAGAGCGCACAAAAGTGTTTGTTCAGTAATTTAATATGAGAAAAAGAAAAATGGAGAAAAAAATTCTAATAATTTTCAAAGTAATCTATGAGAGTTCACAAACACTAAAGATAGAGCCTGATCGTATCTAATATAATATGACAAAAAGTCAAAAACTGCCAACACCGGGTCGATCATACCCAAATCTTAATATCCAAAATGCCAACATTTGCTTTAACCATTTTTATATATGCATAATTCGGATTTATGAATCAGTCACATGTTTGTTACCGAGTTCCAATCCAATTTAATACTCCATCTGTTTCTAAAAGATCCATGTTTTAGATTTTTCACACTTATTAAAAAAAATATAAAATTTCATTTACCAATACATTATTTTTCTTAATTAATAATTTCCCATAATTTTGAACCAATAAAATTTTATTAAATACAATTATATTTTTGGAAATGTACAATTTTTCATTATTAATGTATTGAAAATGTAAAAAAATATATTTTTTTGAAACAAAATTTTTTTTCTGGAACATAGATCTTTTAGAAACAGAAAAAGTAGAAAACAGTAAATATATTTACTATGATTACTAGGAACTACGCTAAGCCAGCTATGATATAAATGTGTAACTTTAAATCTTTTTCTTTCTTAACAATCACAAGATGATTATATTATAGTTTCAACCCCTCTAAAAGAAAATAATACTATCAAATTAACACTTTACAACTTTTCTTGTTTGTAAATCTTCCGAGTAAAATACCAGTCCTTTTTAAATTTCTTTTTTGAAGTACCAGGAATCTAATATACGTGCAAGTGTATATGGAGTCAAGTTCGATTCTTCACACCGAGAGAGCTGCGTAGAGAAGCTGGTTCCAAGTATCCGGCAAGCCAGGAAGGCACCAGTGGCTGCAATCGGTTCCTCCACCGCCTCCATATGTAGATGGATGAGCATCCTTTCTTAGTTGAGACAGAGTTGTGATATCAAGTAAGTAAACGGGTGTTCTCATCGAGCTTAACACTCGGGACACAATGCTTGCTGCAGGAAGTGAACCACCTGGGTATGTTGATCCGCTCAACGGTTGCATCTGCCCGTTACAAGAATTCTTTGGCTCATTCCATTCCTTTCCCTATTAAAATTCCCAAATATATTTAACCTAAAATCTGCAATTTACAGCCACATATATGTATATGATATGTGCGATAAACTTACACGTAGTGAGTAGGAGAAATGCCTTGGAAGAAAACTCGGGTTTGCGAAATATTAACATTCTGATCAACCCACTGAGCCCAAGTGGCGAGTCCTTTACTGAAAGCATCAAGACGGTCCATGTCTCTAATCAATGAAGACCCATTTCTTATATAATCCCACCTGAGTAAACAACAAGATGAGAAGACGATTCTAGTTAGCTAAGCATGTCGACTTAGTACCAAATTAGACATATATATATATAAAAGTGTAAGCTATATTGTCGAACCCTTGTAGTTCTACTCCTTTGTGAAGCCACCAGTGCCAGGAATTGAAGACGAGAATGTCCATGTCTTTCCAAACATCAGCACCACCTTCGATAGTTCCAAGGTTAAGCACACGCCCTACACTTTCTTTGGAGATATCCACTAGGTATGGTGTTCGGTATAGGTATATTGTAACTCCATATTCCTGTTTTTATCATTTAAAGTATGAGTATATTATATATGCTAAAATTATATATGAAAATATGCTAAAAAATGAAAATATATTAGTAGAAAATCACACGCACGTATATACATTTCAAGCTGTTTAATATGCGTACCCATATATATAACTGTACTCGAATCCTAGTATTTGAAATTTCGCAACGGATGGGGTTATTTAAGATAACTTGTTTTCACATTTAGATGATTAAAAATATAAACCGAAGAAAACCAATTCGAGTCATCTTTAGAGCATGTTTAATGCAAATTTCTTAGTTAGTCTCTTACAATTAAAATATCAAAATATAATTAAAAGTCTGAAAGAAATAAGATATGTCTCTTATTTAAGAGGTGCAAGAGACATCTCTTAACTTAATCTCTAATTTTTCCTCCACGTGTCATTTTGTTAATGGTCTATCTTATTTTATTAAAATAAATTTTAATTCTATAATTATTTTATTAATAAAAATTATCTAAGAGATCTATTTTAAGTATACACCATTAAACATGCCCTTAGTTGTCATTAGCTGTCAGCTCTCCTACTTGGCTACTTCCTTTCCCTACTTAGCTGGTTCTCTCTTTTTTTTTGTTTGTTTCCAATTTATTAGTTTCTGTTTTTCTAAAACAACCAAAAGAGACAAATTGCCAAAAAGCTAAGTCAACAGTTGTAAGAAGACCAATATAGAGTACGGTGGACGGAAAATTTGGATGTTTACATCTTTTTCCTGTTATCCATATCACATAGGTTTTTTTGAACATTCATATCACATAGTTTTCATGCTTGATACATTTTGTTCATGATGAATGTCAACATAATTATTTCAGAACTGACGACGACAGCTTTTTGTCAAAAATAAAAGATAATTTTAAGATAGATCAACTAACACCCAACTCTTCTAAAAAAATAGATCAATTTATAATTTAGTTTTTTAAAAAAAACTTTAATTCTAGATACCCCACGCATACATCTATAGTTTGCGAAACAAACACATATATAGAAAACGAAAGACCCATCAGACAGCTAAAATCATAATAAATAAAAAAGCCAAAATCATAATACCTTGGATGTCAAGCATAATTGCAGAAACCATTTTACATTTAAAATCAAAAGCAAAATCGCCAACGCTTTTCTTACTGAATATATTGTATAATATATAGGTCCCTAGCCAATATATATCCCGTGACCAACTCGTTTCAATAAAATGACAAGACCTCCTCGTGATGATGAATTATTAGATTTTGTTTTGTCCAAAGACACATGCAGTTTTAAACTATAATAAGGAAACAAAATGAGAGGGAGAAAGGGAGCGACCTGGAAAGTGAGAGAGGAGACTGGAGTACGCTTGAGAAAAGTGGTCTTGGTGTCTGGGACCGATGCATGTATCATGCATCCTAATGATTCCACATGTTTTGACTCAGTGAGTCTCCCACGAACATAACTCGTTTCCCTCTCCATTTATTCAGAAACGCTTGTCCATCGAACCTTCAATTATAAATCACATATATACATAAACTATTATTATCATCATAATTAGGCTTAAATGCATCTAGGATGTTACTTACCTTGGGATGGTGCATGAATCAGGTTGCCAAGAGTACTTGAGGAACTGTCTGTCTGGTCGACCAAATTTGAGACAGTCAAACTCGCCGTCGATGAATGGACAAGCGGAGGAATCGTAGAAAGGGTAAGAAGCATCAAAACCCATCTCCTTGGAACAAGTTACAATCACTCGTTTGCTTCCTCCCTTTCAACGCCGCTATTTTTACTCTTCCGGCGCCAGCCAACACCGTTCTGTTGCGATGACTCTCATGTAGTTTCTTGTCGGAAGCCAGGGCATGGTCGGCTCTGGACAAGATTGTGAGTGTGAGAAGTGGAAGAAGAAGGAACAGATAGATGAGTTTGAAACCCATCTTTCAAAGAAAAAAAAAAATTGGCTTTCCTTTTTGAAGAGCTTTGTGATTGAGTTGGGTTTTATATATAGACAAAACGTATATACTTTACGCATAACTACAGTAGTGAGTTGTATAAAGAGATTCTTGAGTAGAGGTACTATTTGGCCATATATGGGTTTGAAAATTAACAAAAAAAAAAAAATCCATTAACTCGCTAGAAAATCCACAAAATGTTAGGCAGTCAATTTTTTAATAATCAGTTGAGCATTCACACTAATAGTATTTTTTCATTGAATATCTACTATTAAAAATAACGAAAAGTAGTTTAGTATATAATGAAAGTTGGTTCTTATAAAAGAGGTTCCATATCATAACTCTTACAATAAGTCTTTTTATAATTGATTCATACTTTTTTAATAAATCAAATACACAATGTCTTTAGGATATCAATTGAATAGTTCATATACTGTTATTTTACAGACCATATAACAAATTATACACCTCTCAACTTTATTATGCATAAGATTAAATTGTATATATATACTAATACTACTATTTTGTGTTAAAAGAAAACTAATACTACTATTTAGAAATAATATTAGTAACAATAAATATAATACTATTAGATTAATATTTTCTTTTGAAAATATTATTTATAGTGTATTGCATTTTCTACGTTTTTTTCTGCATTTTCTACGTTAACTAAATGACTCAATGAAAAAAAAAGACTCTAAATGATACACGAAGTTGAAACTCCTAAACGAAACCATTAAAGCAAACGCTCTGTTGAGAGGTGTTTCCACTAAAATGTATCGTCGTAACGTAAAAATGTTGCGTTAGGAGCCAAAGACAACCAAATTTGAGTTAATTAAAATGCATTTACGATACTCTAATGACTAATGCTTTGATTTGATATAATGTTTACGCAAGCGTTAAACGATAAATAAAGTTTAATTAAACCTTCTTGGGAATATTCATTTAAATGTGACATGTAACGTTACATTCGCCTACCAATGATTATTGCCACACCGTTGAAGTCACATTGGTTCTGGTAATAACTATCGAAAGCAAAATAATTTTGCTCAACTCATCCACATTATCATTTTAGGTGTGTTTCCGTGGGTCTCCCGTGAATGAATCAAAGGTATTAGTGGGACATTCTGTTACTTTGATTGTCACGGGGGACATCTTAAATCATTTTCCAGCAATTCTCACATGCTTTCATCTGTTCATTTATTTATTTTGTCATAATTCGATAAAAACATTACTTTCTATTATAAGATATGGACAGCACTCGACAGGTAACCTTGGCTATTTTGTCCCTAATTGATTCTGTTCTGTTCATTAGTATTTTCAGAGTAGTGAGTGAATTTCACAGGAGTAGTCACATGTAAGGGAAGAAAATTATTTCACGTTTCTTTTTTTTTTTTAATATCTATTTTCACGTTTCTTTTGGTGACATTTTGAAATATGTTTTCAAAAATGCAAGTGACGCTTAAGCATGACTTTTCGAAATATATTACTTATTCTTACTCCGAATCGTTTGTTACTTTACGCATATTTGTTTATTTTTGCAGTTGATTCTTTTGAAGATTTTTGAGAATCAAGAGAAACAACAAAGCATATATTATCCCATTATTTTGGATTATATATCACATATTCCCTATATATCATTTGAGAAGTGACATTCATAATGTATGTGACAACTCACAAAACTTTTCTTTATAGGAATTATTGTAATGGGCTCAAGATTCTTTTCGGGAAGAATCCATGAAAACATCTGTATTGCAAGCAATTAATTTAGTTACATCTATGTAAAATATGGAAATTGTCACAAGAAATGTTTTTAAATCAAGTGAGAAAATGAAACACTGGAAGTGTGGATAAATCCAAGAAGTCGGTGTTCGAATAGCATTTGGCTTTCAAAATTTGTGACAGCAAGATGGTCTAGTTTTATGAAGTCGACCCATCCTTATTATAGAGCAATGTTTAATTGTTAAATGATTATAATTTGCAAAGCTCTTGTTCTAATAAGCCATCATAACAAAGAAGAAGAAAAATGCCACCATCACATTAAACCTTTGTAAACACTCAATATTTGTTCATGGTATCCAAATCCAATACAAAGTATCCAATAAAAATTATAGAACAAATTTTTATATGGCTTCTAAAACTACAAACATTTCAATATGCTTACGTTAAACATTGAAACAAAAATAACTTAGATGCGCGTAAAACTCTTAGGTATATCAGAACGTGAAGAACTCAATCATCATTCATCACCATGGCGCCAGCTGTTTAGGAGTCCAACTCGGGCCTCTGCTATCTTTTAGTTCGAACTACGGCCACCAGAAACTGATAACTACCATTGTTCAGTCCTTACGTACTAATTAGATATGTCTTATTCTTGGACTGAGTTCTTAAAATTCCCAACCAAGCATGATAACGATGATTAGACATGTTCAATGGAGTTTCATTGGGTTTCTAATAATAAAAAATACTCCAATAATCTAAATAGAGAAGAGAAGGAAAGATAGATTTTTCGATATAAAAAATATCATGAGAAATTTCTCTCACATTTATCACTCACGGATTGGTTTAAGGTTTAATTACAAAAATCTAATTATTGAATTATACTATATTCAAACATTATTATTTAATATTTTTTTTATTTTTCAACTATTGGAAATGCTCTTAAATTTAATCACTTTAATTTTTTATATCTAATTTTTTCTTGGAAGAAATACATGTCTTACCAATTACGTCAAGACCATGCAAGACGTACAGAACAATACAAATTCATTTAGTCAAAAAAAAACAATACAAATACATTACAAACATGGCTCAAAACATGCAATGTGGATTAAACCGCACCTCAAAAATACATCATCAAATAATCAAAGACACTTTATAATATTGTATACCACTTTTGATAATACGTATACGTACGTACTTTCCATTTGAATTAGTCTCTGTGTAAAATATATAACAAAAACGCTTACGCAACTGGATAAAAAGCATATTGGGCTACACCACACATTCCTTGAGGCCAAGCCACGTCACGACGGATCCTTATATAACCATTTTCTCCCCAAGTTTCACCCCAAGAGTTCTTACCCAGCCAGTATTTGGTCCCGTCCTCGCTCACTCCATACCCAACAAACGTCACTGCATGATTCGAGCTAGTCCCACAAGGACCGTCATATACTCCCCCTGAGTAATGCATGAACCCGTCCTCACTCGCGTCCATTGAAACAGAGACGGGTTGTCTGGATACGGCCTCGAGCAAGGCCCGCTCGTTGTTACTAGGGACGGACTGGAAACCGCTGATCCGTGCAGCGGGTTTTGCATTGGACCGGCATCTCCCATCTGATCCTTGGTAAGAGTAAGACTTCTCCGAAGCGATGCCACGGTTTTGGATTATATAGTTGAAAGCATCCGACATTATCCCACCGTTGCAGCCTTGGTCATACTCTCTGTCACAATCTAGAAGCTGTTGTTCGGATAAAGATACGAGCTTCCCGTGGGCGATCTTAGTTACACCTTCCACTGCTGCTACAGACGAAAACGCCCAGCAACATCCTGTACATATATAGACCTCTTGTCAATTTTATGCTCAACCATATTTGTTTTAGTCCTAAACTAACTTGGACTTCAAGTTCTAATTAATATTTGGTGCAATTGTAAATTGCCTGCATTTATTTTAATTTTTTTCAAGTGTCCGTATGTTTAAACCAAATTTTGGTTGGTAGAAAACTTATTTCGAAGAACAATTCTATCAGATCATGGATAGTTTACATGTGAACAAACTATGCATCGGGGTTCTAGCATTCATTTTTACTTATCTGATATCTTTTTGATGAATATGCTTTAGTTGCTCATATGTTTTAGTTTATATTTATAATTCTTTAAAAAGAAGTATTACCGCATTGGCCTTGGTATTTGACAGGAGTGACAGCTCCTTCACTCCTCCAATCCTTGCTCTCGCCTGCCACCTTACTGACGTTCCAAGACGTAGAGGACCTCGTTTTATCGACCATCTTGGATGGGGAAATTCGGGTTATGTTCTTTAGTCCGGTGTGCGTTGCTAGGAACTCCTCGTTGGTCCAATCCGCGAATTCATTGACACTAAGCTTGTAGCTCTTGTTCGCTTTTTCGTTGAAGTTCTCAATGAACTGCAAGTTCATGTTAAACACATCGCGTCTCACCTGTTTCTCGAGCTCATCGTGGTAAACACGAGAAAATCGAGACATCCATTGCTCATGTTTATCAACCATCGACGGCACATGGAAGGTTACAGTACGAGACGTAGCTTGAGTGATTCTGAAACTTGTAAAAAGAATGGTCAAAACAGTGACCAAGACCATGATCGATGTCATTTTGCTTTCTGAGAATGGAGAGAATAGAAGGAAGAATTATGTTTTTTTTTGTGTGGTTATGATTAGTGGTGGTAGAGTGAGGATAGATGGAAGAGTATTTATAGATTTAGGATTAAACAATGAGATCCAATCATATGTAAGCAAATGCAAGTTGACTAGAATCCATTTGATGTGATGTTAACACTTTGCATTACTTGCGCCGTAATGTCTGGAAGAAAAACTTCCCCATTTGTATATCTTATATGATTAACTTCCTTATTTGTATTTTGGTTCATTTTGTGATTTTGAGCTATCTGGTCCGGAATATATGTTGTTAAACTGAAATTGGAATTGGAAACCCCTTTGCTACTTACGGTAAGTAAAACCTCTATAAATTAATAATGTTGAGATTTAAAATTTTATTAATTTATAGAGATATTAGTTTACAAAAGTTTTCTTATTTAGATTTCTTATTTTAAGATATATTTATTCTAAGATAAGAAACTTTTTTGATTTTAGTATATAGATATTAATTATTTTTGGAATTTTACATTTATAATAACTTTATTATATTATTTGCTGTACATAATATATATTCCATAGAACTTAAATGTTATTTTAGATATAATATTACTAAATCTCATCAAAAATATGTTAAATGTTAAAAAAATATAAAGATAATTCCATTATGAATATAAAATAAACAATACAATAATAGATTCTTACATATATAAAATATGCATACATATAAATTATTAATTTATAATTGTAATGGGATCATATATTTACATAGAATTTTCTGAAAAATTATTATCTTATTATTTTATCGATTTGTGTCAAATTTTGAACCGGCTCAAGTTGGAACCGGCGAAATTTATTAATTTATATAGATTATTAATTTATAGAGTATTAATTTATAGAGATTCTATAATCAAAATTAAATTAAACGCACGAGCCCTCTAAAACACAGCCACCAGTGTTCCAGCACTCTAAAAGAGTGTTGATTCATTCCCAAGATAACAAATTCAACAGTAAATGGCACACAAAACCCCGCCGAAACAATATGAATAACATAAATAATTTTTTTCACATGCAACAATATTAATATCAAAAATTTGGAGTACTATAGTATTATCTTTTAAAACTCTTATAAATGTATGAAACGTGGAATGTTTGATGATATAGAAGACATATTATCGGGTATTTATAGCTTAACACTTCTGAAACGATCGTAATTCTCTATTTTGCAGAAACTGATTTTTTTATTGGTTTATGTAATAATTTAAAGCTGCATATATTAGAAATACCTTATTTTTTCCGGTTTCTTATATTTTATTTTATTTTTCTAAATGAATGGGAAGAAAACTTATTTCCCCACTTGGAGTTCCGTTTCGCTTGTACTTTGAGCAAATTCCACAAAATAATGGATTATGTTTTTTAAAAAAAAAGAAAAATATAGTACTTTAAGATTTGGAATAATGATGTAACATCCGAGTTATGATATATAGAAAGGCTTAAGAGAATTGATTTGGCTATCTATGTTACCAAAGTGCACTTTTCTTTTCGGGAACACATTCAGAGAGAACTTCAGAGTTAAGCGTGCTTGAGTTAGAGTAGTCAAAAGATGGGTTCTCTATCGAGAAGTGATCCGTAATATTATGCGAGTGAGGCCAAAGCACGGAGAAATGTCATGTGGTGATTGCAGAGTCAGTAAAAGAGACTTTCGGACTTTGGAAAATTATCGGACCGGTCGGATAGGATGGGATCCACGGGCCAAATGAACGGATGTAGGTGACCCATTAACCATGGACGGTCGGAGCGTTATAAATGAATGACATACAAATATGTTTTAAAAAGATATATATTGCCATATTTTTAAGCCGAATCCACAAACGCAAAATTTTACAAATTTTTTCTTTTCTACTCACGAGTTCACCATGATCTTGGTCCCATGTTATTTCAAGATTTGTACCAAGTAAAATTTTTGGTTAGGATCCTCGACATCGTAGTGTATATAATAAGAATAATATGGTAAAATGAAAAACTAAGTATAATGCATTTTTCTAAACATATACAATTCTTTTTTGGCCTGTACTTTACATATTTTTGTAATAAATTCTGTTAGAAAGTTTACTTGTTTATATTATACATCCGCAACCAAACACAAATTGTCTTAGACATTATTATATGTGCAAGCAATGAAAGGAGCAATAGGGCATGGGCTCAAATGGGTGCGTCATATTCATACAACAAGTTCAATTCTTTGGTTTATTTATGTCTCTCAACTTGGCTTACATGAGTCACGTATTTAAACGCCAAAAAGTATTGCATTAAAAGTTAAAACTAACTAACACAAAATATTAAATAAGTTTTCTTTTATTGGCCCCTTATTAGTAAAAATCATAAAATTGGATTCTCCTTCAAGTTTCACTGTGTCCCTGATAGTTTGTAAATTTATCAGTGTATATGTTTACATAAATCACTTAGATCACCTCCGTCGATTAGAATCCATCAAAATTTATAAAGTAAAAAAATATTAATGTTATAATTATTCATTTATGTTTCATTTTCTTAAAATCAGATAAAACATTTTTTTCCTTTTAAACAATGATATCTATCTTTTGCTTAGATTGAAAGTTTCTTAAATCCACTTAGTTTAGAACTTTTGTTGTTTCTCTTTCTTAATTTTCTTATTTTTTTCATTTTCTTTAAATGATTTAGAAATTTTTCTCATAGTTCTGTTGGAGGTACTCTTAGCAATAAGTTATTTAGCATACTAATACTAGTTTCGGATGATACACTTAGATCAGAGTGTTCATACAATTTTTTTTTTTTGGAAAAGTAACATATATCAAATTATTAAAATATTTTGAAATGTACTTAAGATGAAGAACTCAACTAATATGTAAATAAAACCAACACAATTGGCTTAAAAAGAATCAGAAATAATTGTACTTCAATTTGAAAGAATTTATATAAAAATATATCCTTGAAATGAGCAACTAAACTAATCTATTTATTATATTCAAGTTAAAGGTTTAACTAAAATAAAATATTATTTAATATTATTTTATATATTTTATATATGTAAATTACAGGATGCTTCAAAACATATTAAGAAAAAAATATTAACTAATTGTTACAATTTAGTTCTTTTGTAATATATAAATGCATGAGATTTCAAAATATTATTGTTATATTTATTTATGTAATTTTGAATCGATTAATACTTTAGTTTATATTATCTATTTGATATTCGAAACAGTATATATTATTATACACACTCTTAATAAAATATAACCAATTTAAATGTAAATAATAAAATTAGTCAAAATTTAATTTATTTAAAATAAAAAATATGATGATTAGATTCAGAGAATTATATGCAATCTAATATATCCAATTGATAACCAAACCAATTAGATATTATTTTCTTTTTGACATCTCTTACTAGATATTATATATTAAAATTCACATGTATAATTAGAATAACAAAATATCATAAATATATATTACATACATAAAATATAAAATTTTCTAAGTTGAAAGTAAAATATTAATCAATTATTATAATAGATTTACTTTATTGATATTTATCTAAACTATTAAAACGGAAGTACAATTAGTACTTAACCCTTACTTTTTCTAAATAATTACCATCAAATGCCATTGACATAATATACAATCATTTTTGACACTACTAAAGTATATTCCAAATTTATAAACTTTACATATTTATATAATTTTTTTTCTTAAAGAAAAGGATTCCATCAAATTTTCCTTTTCTGTAACAACTAAAATATCAAAAATTCATGTAGCATAATTTTCACTAACCTCTTACGACAGCCCACACCTCTTATTATAAATAAACTTTTTTCTTAAACTTTTAACTCAAACAAGTCACCAAAAACATGTCTCTAACCCTAGACTATGCAATTTCTACACCCAGGTCTGGGGTTCGAACCCTTGACTATGCAATTTCTTGCAGATTATAGGAAATTCAGGTTTCAAATCCCAGAAAGAGTGGTTTATTAAACAATTATGCAGATTACGGAAGAAAGACTTACAAGAGATCTACAACATGGTGCAAGTTAATCTGGTCAGGCGTGGATCTTCATAGGACGGCTCACGTGATGCAGTTAGGCGTAGATCTTATAAGGCAGGTAGTATTGTCGGTTAATCGTCTGTGTAATCTTTCTCATATCATAATTGTAATATCATAATAAATCAGCGTTATAAAAAAAAACTTTTTTGAAAGACATCAAACTTTTCCAAACGGGTTGGGGTATACAGGTAAGACACCCATTACAAATTCTTTACCATTCTAAATATATTTAAAATACTACAAATCTATACTATAAAATAGTTTATAATATTTTTTTGTTAAGTATAAAATACAATGATTTGTATCATTAAAGTGTTTTGAATACTATATAAATGGCATGGTTAGACTCTCAATTGTACTTCAGCGTTAATAAATTAAATATAATTATATAATTTCTTAAAATATTATTGTTTATATATTATGGGTGTTTTTCGATTTTGTTATTTCATAAATTTTGTGTGGAAAATTTTGTGAAA
This sequence comes from Brassica carinata, assembly GCA_016771965.1. Lineage (NCBI taxonomy): Eukaryota > Viridiplantae > Streptophyta > Magnoliopsida > Brassicales > Brassicaceae > Brassica > Brassica carinata. The sequence continues at coordinate 49,056,721 of CM028692.1, forward strand.
TTTTACTGGTACGTATTACCAACTGATAATAGGTTAAATTACATATAAAATAAATTTAATAAGCAATATGTTGTTATAGATTTACATTATATAAAAATCAAAATGTATACGAGATATTTAAATAATTATTGCAAAACTAGATAGTTGTCGTTACGTATAAAATACAATGATTTGTATCATTAAAATGTTTTGAATAATATATAAATGACATGGTTAGACTCTCAATTATATTTCAATTTTAATAGATTAGATATAATTAAATAATTTCTTAAAATATTACTTTTAAATATTATGGGTGTTTTCGATTTTGTTATTTCATAAATTTTGTGTGGAAAATTTTGCGAAATTTTATTGGTATGTATTACCAACTGATAACAAATTAAATTACATATAAAATAAATTGAATAAGATATATGTTGTTATAGATTTACATTATATAAAAATCAAATGAAATTTGGTCCAAAAAATAGTTTTGAACCCGAACCGAAATTGGTTAAATATCCAATTGGGTTCAAAATTTTGGTATTTAGAGATTCGGAACTGGCCTAATCCAAACCAATATATTACGAGTATCCGAGTATATTTGAATCATATTTATATACTTAAATATATTAATTATTTTTAGATTTAATATCCAAAATATATAAGAATATTTTGAAAATGTCCAAAATACTGAAAATATATACAAATAGTCAAAAATAAATATTTAAAATACCTAAGCAATACTCAAATCACCAAAAATACTTAATATATATATTGATTCTCCATCTAAATATTCAAGTCAACCCAATTTTATGTTAAATTAGGTATTTTCATATTTTATTCAAATTCATACGTTATATATTGATTTTGAAAAATTAAAGTATATACGAATTTGAATTTTTTTAAAAATAATTTAAACGAGTTATCTGAATCTTAACCGAACCCGCAAAGATCGGAACCGAACTTGAACCAAAATTTGTAAATACATGAATAGGGTTGAATTCTTCAAACGCAACAACCCGAAATGCGAATAGACCTGAACCAAACCCAAATGGGTATCCGAACCCGAATGGATATCAACATCGTGTAAATACATTTGAAAAAATATTCAAATATATTTGATTTCTAAAAAAATAAAACAAATATTCGCACGGAAGCGCGGATCAAAGTCTAGTTATAGTTAAAATAAGAAACTAGATCGAGCCTAAAGACTACTCCACCAAAGCACTAGTGTATTTATCAGTGGGCTAGAGTTGCTGTGTTTTGGGTCATGAATAGACTCCACCACTATTAAGTATTAACCTAACAAAAGACGACAAAATCTTTGATACACTTAGATGAAATTCGTCGAACCAACCTTTAAACTTAATTTAAAAGTTATAAAATATTATAAAAATATTAAAATTAATAAATAATCGGCCCACGAAGGACAGACAAACTTCTATTTTTTTCCCTTATTTTTTATAGAGTAGACGATTTTCTTCTGGACTAACCTTTTGGGCCTGCTCCTTTTCTCTCTCAAAGCTAGCCGCTGTCTCTGTGTCTCTCTCAAACACGAGTATTTTCACCTTTTTTGTCGATAATTTTCACGTATCGATTTAGGGTTCTTTTGATATATATATATATGTATAGCTTATATCATTGTAACTCAATTTTATTCCCTTTGCAGAATTTATAGGAGAAGCCTACTATTTGGTTGAACATGGAAAATATCAACGAGTTATGTGACGAATTGCTGGTGAAGATTTTGTCACTAATCCCAACGAAAGAGATTGTGGCAACGTCGCTTTTGTCCAGACGATGGCGTTCCGTCTGGAAACTCGTTCCCAAGCTTGATTTTTGCGACTTTTCATACAGGTTTCAAGCCACATCCGCCGCACCTTCAGAGTTTATAACCAAGTTTCCGGAGCGAAACACAGCCCCTGTTCTTCAAGCTTTTCTTCTCAATCTCCGTCGCCGAGATTACGCCCCTGAATCTGTCGAAAAATGGGTTAACGTTGCGGTTGCTCGCAATGTTGTTGATCTTGAGCTTTTATATTAATATTGCCTTTGCCGTGATCCTATACGGTTTCTCACGAGCTTGTACACACATGAAACCCTAGTGGGTATTAAGCCTCGGAGGAACGATCATTGAGGACGTTCCTTCGAAAACCTGTTTCCGGAGCCTCAAGTCTTTATCTCTTCGATTTATGAGCTTCTCAAGCGAACAAACCGTTGATAGGTTTTTGTCTTGCTTCCCTGTTCTCGAAACATTGGTTGTACGTGGATGGATATGCGGCAACGTGAAGACGTATTCGATTCGTGTGCCCTCGCTGTGAGCCTAGACATCGAGTTAGTAGGCGGTTATACAGATCCAAGATATGATCATGAATATGTGATCGATGCTCCTTGTTTGAAGTTTTTGCATATCGTCGACCATTTTTGCGGCTTTTGTTCGTTAGTGAACGTCCCTGAGAAACTGGAAGCAGAGATCCACCTTAGGTTTTGTGATTCTGACAAGCTTCTTGGATCTCTCACCTCAGCTAAAAATCTTTCCTTGTGTTTAAAACCACAAATGGTAATATTCTTTACGTTCATTACATTTAGTTTCTGACACTTGTGTGCTGATGACACTTTTTTTGCTAGGATCCATGTCTAAAAGGCGACTTTGATCAGTTCGTTTCTCTAGAGCTTTGTGTTATGTGCTCCTTAGATTGGTTGAATATTATCATCAAACATTCTCCTAAACTCCGAGCTCTCAGGCTCTCGAGAACGGTAAGTTTATATATGGTCTTAATTAACCTGGTTGATGTTGAGTCTTTGATTTTTTAATTTCTAACTTTTTTTGTTTGTTTTTTTTTTAACTTTTGATCTCGGAGACACAGCTGCCAAAATTCTCGAAATTTCCGAACTAACTGGGAGCGACCGACTTGTATTCCTGAATGTTTGATGTCCAGTCTCGAAACTGTTGAGTGGGTTGCGTATAAAGGAACAGAAGAAGAGGAAAATGTGGTGAAGTATTTGTTAGATAATGGGAACCTTTGCTTTTAAAAGCGTTGGTGAAAGGATAGTTTTGGTAACTTTAGTTATGAAATTCTAATATCGGGGCCGAGGCTAACTCAGCGACGGAGATACCACTTTTGTGCACTTTGAAGAGAAGCGAGGGACACAAAAGCGTAAGAGGCCATAGCCTTTTTAATTCTCAATTAAACCGTTTTTTTAACTTAACATATTTGGGTAAATACTTTTTTTGGGCGGGTGGAAGAACCCACTGATACAAAATCCATTTGTTTAAAAACTCGACCCATTGTTTTAAATTCTTTTTCCCATTTCATGATAAGACACTTCAGTTTTTCTTTGTATTTTGCCGTTGCTTAGGGCGTAAGAAATTGAAGTATTATACATTTATGGATTATTATCTGTTAAGTACGAGGAGCTCACACGAACAATCCAATCTCTCAACTCATCGTTTCAAAGAAAAGAAATTATAAACACCCAAAAGAACCGTCAGAATGAGTAATAGTATCGGTATGGAGTCATCACCAGCGATTGACTATCTTCTTGATACAAGAATAAATCTCCTCTTTACAACAGAGTAAAAGCACAGAGCATTGTTACCCTTTGAAGTGGATTCTTAAACCACTAGATTGAATCAAAATTTTAAAATATTGTTACAATGTAAAAATATATATACTAAAATGCTTCTTCATCTTCTTGTACACTTTTGAAGCTTTGAAACAAGAAAAAGTCAATAAACTTGTTGTTGTTTGGGTCAGTGAGACTTGTGCACGGCTCTTCAAGTCTGAAGTACAGTTTGGTCATGCAGTAAGTGGCAGCTTTAAGTGAAATGTCTCTTTGTTTGTTGTCCAAATCAAAATATATCTTGAACATGATGATTATGAATGGGTGCCGAAAGTGGTCGCGAGATGGAGTCTGCAGAAACCAAGAATCAAGCTTTGTGGATGTTGGAGCCATCGTTCCCACTTCTGTGGTTCAATCGTAGTCTTCCTCGTTACTGTACAAAATTTATTGAGGTATCAGTGTGTCTCTCTGCCTTTGAATCTCTTATTTTTTAACATACAATGTTCTCATCTCAATCTATCTCTCTCATACATACATACTACTGTGTGATGAGATTAACTCTGGTCTCTGTCTCTGAATTACATATGCATAACTGGAGAAAATGAAGAAGCATAGCAGTATAAATAATTTTATTTTGTAATATTATTTCAAAAATCTACTGGTCTAGTGGTTAATAATTTACTTTAAAGGGTAACAATCGGGTCCAAGTTCCGTAACGAACATTTTCCTAATTATTTGAAAATCAAAATGATGTCGTTTAAATTTGTTAATTATTGACTAGCTTCTGTTTACGCACATTTTAAAAAGTTCAGATTGCTTTTTTGAATTATAATTGAATTGAAATTGTATTTAGCATTGACCACTTGTTTTGATTTTAACACGAATGAAATTGTCAAGGTCGGAAAGGTTCCCGTTTGCAAATATCATCCATTGTCATGAGATTCTTCTTTCTAAAATAAATTATTAGTTAACTAGTTCTGTATAGCTTTAGTTATCAAAATAAGTTTTTAGCATATCACACAAATTCTAGGTGAATATATTTAGCTAATTAAAGAGTGAAGAAGTCTGTTTAATAAGAATTATATTGTGTGAAGTAATAAAACAAGACTCATAAAACAATTACCACTAATCAGATTTGATTGATTGACAAATACTAAATTAATACCTCGACAGCCTGTATGTACCCAAGAGCGACCAAATTCACCACGTTCTTCAACGGGTTTAAAGGAAAACCACTCAACCCCAAAACCCACAACAATAATATTTAATTAAGAAAATTAATACTTAGTCAATTAAAATCAACACGGTTCACCGTCAGAAAAGCACCGAAGTCGCTTCAGGGGAAAATCATGCCGGAAACCGCCGCGAGCAACGGCTGCAGAATGCAACTCATGGGCAAGCAAGCCATTAATAAGCTCCACATGGTGGGCCGCATTTCCATCCCCAAGCATACCGACAACGACACGGCCCAGTGGTTTAGATTTCCGACGACCGGCACCAACAGGAACGTTCCGGAGTGCGCCACCGGCGGTCCAGTAACGGTGGCAGCTTTTGCAAAAGTGCCGAGGCTGATTAGCGTTGTAGTTGTTGAAGTAACAGAACTTTGTCTCCATGCTCTTGCATCTCGGACATGCTATGATCTTGTCCGGACGCTTCTCCACCGTCAGATCAGAAGATGATGATCTAGCGGTCGGATCCGACGGTTGTTTCTCTTCTTCGTTATTGGTTTTGTGAGTGATACTGACGTTACATGCAATGGTTTTGCCAAAGAGTTTGATCCCTTGCAAATCTTGTGTGGCCATGATAATGTGGGTGGAGGTGAAGATAGCTTATAGAAAGTCTGATGCAGCTAGGAACGAGCAAGGGCAGTTTTATAGGACGATGATACAACTTTGTAGTTAGGATTGGACAAGAAAAAGAGATAAAGTAGTGGAGAGTGGGGATTAAATATTTATTGTTTAAAAAGACTAAAGCATATATTAGGCGCATTCATCGCTTTTTATTATAGTTTATTCATTGGTTTACATAAAAGTAAAACATAACATCAGTACAGTACAGATGAAGCTCCAAACTTTTTGTTTAAAAGTAGTTTCACTGTAAACCCATCATCGAGTCCGTAAAACATTAGAGGGCAAAAGTCTTGTCAACGCGTTTTCCTTTTTGTTTGTCAACTCACTATATCTATCGAATAAGCATGCATTTGTATGATATTTATGCTATTATTTAAAAAATGAATTTACTTATTTGTCAACCTCTCTAAGACTTTAGGAATAATTGATAGTTCTAATAATTTTAATAAATAGTTTTAAAAATAATTATATAATGTAAAAATAAAAAGTTATGATAATTACATGTAAATTCCACATAAATATTTGATATTATATTATCTATATTATTATTTGAGAAGTGAACTTTTTTTATAAAAATTTGATCCAAAATTTTTTTTTTTTATAAAATTTTGATGAATAAATATACAATTAATTGTGTGATAATTTTTAGACTAGTGGATACTGGATGCTTGAACTGTATGATATGATCCAAACACGGTTAACGCCATTTGTTTGAAAGAGACTGAACATCCATGATTATCCATCTACCCTTATTTGAATTTGAGTGTGGTTTCTGGTTTCTTCATATAGATTATTTACGAACTAGAGATGTTGGGTATCGAAATACGTATCCATTTTTTCTTTTCTAGATCATTTTTGTGTAGATAGAAACTAAACGTCAAAAGACTCAAACTGATCATAAACGAACGATGCAGTAAATTACGGAAATGTCACAATGAAAAGGAAAATATTTGGTGTGACTTTTGGTGCTTAAAAGCATCTCCATCCATAAGAGACTATCAGAACACCTCCATCAGACAGTTTTTACGGAGTTCTAATCACTAAAGAAAAATAAAAAAACAAAATAAAATAGGAGAGAAAACAAGAAAAGTTCTTATTCGAACACATTTCTCGGAACCATATTAAAAATTTTCCCTCCACTTGTCAACATGTAAGTAGTTTACGTATTTAACTGGCATTTAAATTTAATTAATTAAAGAAAATCAATTAAAATAAAATATTATTTTATCAAAATCTCTTTTTCAGATTCTAACCGATGAGGCTGCTCTCAAGGGTTCTTAAGAATAATTAAGTAGTTAATTTTGTAATTTGAAAGGTTAAGAACCTTTGTTAGTCTAATTTAATTTTTCCTCCTCCAATGGAAGAACTTCATTGAGGTTCTTAAATTATTATTTTTTAAATGTTGAATGATTGGATTTTATAAGATTGTAAAGAAAAAATATTATAAGCAAATGTATCTCAAAAATTATGTAGTTATGTATAATTATGTAAGCTTCATGTTTTAAGATTCAAAAACTGAAATGCAAATACTTATCAGTTGAGTTTACACGATCAGAACATAAAACAACTGAAATTTATCAGTTCATACAAACATTGCAACACAAGGATCACTGATGAATACAATGCATATCAGTTAAAATTCAATGTTTCAACAGAAACAGAAGATTAAACATACAAATTGTGATGAGAACAAAAACAGAACATTAAAACACAGATTGTTTTAAAAAAACGAGAAGAAGCTATGTCACGAGATGATGATGGCGAAGAATGAGAAGGAAACATTGTAACCTTTTGTGAAGCAAAGGAAACCAACACAGTACATTAAGACAACAAAACAAGAAGTCACTGAAATCTTAATCTACAAGGGCAGACAGAAGACAATAACTATCAAGTTCAATTAAATCATGTCTAAAATTCTGACAAAACAGTCAATCACTTCATCACCAAACATAGATAGAAAGAAGAGAAGCAGAAAGGAACCTTCTTTTGAGGATCCATGGGTAAGTGATTACGTTTTGGAACCCTAAGAAGCTTTAACCCAGCAAAGTCGAGATCTTCAGTAACAACAAGCTCGTTCAAGTCTCCAGCATCACCTGATTGATCTCGATTAGAAAAAGTAGCAGAGGAGAGAGATTTGTTTTGATTATTGGAAGAAGAGGAAGAAGAAGAAGGACCATTGACAAAGAGAAGAGAGATAGACTACCAATAGAAAGAGGGCACGTATAGGGTGCTTAGTGGTTCCAAAAATCCTTAGTTATACATCGGTTCTCGTTTTTATTTTTTGGTAAAATGTTAAATTTTATACCATGAGTTTTCATTTTTTACAGACATCACAGGGAAACACTGGTAGCAGACAATGCAAGAAATTAAACTAACAACAGGACCTAAGTAGCAAAGAAAAATCAAAATGAAGGAAAAGAGACTATGACAAAGGCGTAGATCAAAGCGTGGCAGGGAAAGACCAGAGGACGAAGCCAGAGCAGAGTGAGCGACTAGTTGCCACGAGCAGCTGGAGAGAAAGGCTCCCTCAAAACCTTGAAACACACAGCTTACCTACAACTTCCATCAAACCCATAAGCTACAACCTGCACAAAGAATCAAACCCGACCCGACTAGCACATCCCACAAACACCTACCGGCAGCACGAGGAGGATCCGCAACTGACGATGCCGTCGTTCGAAAACAGGAGCTGAAGATTGCTGCCTCCAACTCACCATCTCGGGACCGTGTACACCCACTTAACCCTAGACTCATATAGAGCAAAGGGACCAATCGGGTACACCTCCTCCGGAGAAGCACCCACGAAACATGCTAGAAAGATCGGAAGCCAAACTGAAACCTTACCAACGTCGCCAGACTCAAAACTCCACCTCAACCAACCCGCCACCGAGACCCATAGGAGAAAGAGACGACCACGATCAGCTCCACAACACCGAGCTCACACCACTTTGAAGAAGCAGGTAGCTACAACCTACACCAAAGCAAGCTTGACGCAAGCAGAGAACTAACCTCTCCCACGTGCCGCCACCGGAACCACCGCAAGAGCGAGACAGAGCCTACCCTCACAGGACCGCACACACATCCACCGTAGACCACCGGAGGACAACAAAGCAGGAGCGAGAGCCAAACTTCCAGAGAAGCAGCTCTAGATCCCAGACGAGCACGCCTCTGAACCCAGCCACGCGCCACGCAAAGAAGAAGACAACCCGAAAAGGAAACAGCTCAACGTCTCACGCGCCGTCGACTTGAGAAGAAATCCTACGAAGCAAAAACCCAATCGGATAGAAGTTCCGACGCAAGAGTAGAGAGCCTACTCAGCGAGCAGCGAACCGTCCTCAAGTCCACCTCCATCGCCTTGCAAGCTCTAGATCGAGGCCGGAAACCTCCAGATCTGAACCGAGGATCTTCTAGGAAATTTCACCCTCCGCCGCAGAGAGAGACACCAAAGAGAACAGAGATGAACAAAGGAAGAAGAGAGAAGGAGAGAGGGAGAGACGACACAGGGGCTCCGGCGACCGCCCTAGAGGACGCGGCGGTGCCAGAGGAGGCGAGAGCGACAAATGAAACCTAGAAAGAGGTTGGAGAGAATTTAATTTAGAGAGAGAAAGCGCCTATTCTTGACATCGGTTCTCTTAATTTTTTTTTATTTTTTCATTTATTTTTTTTTGTTTTTTTAAGAACCCTATCTAAAAACCTCCAGAGTGAAGGTGGTCTAATAATTACTGATCTGAATATACAATTTCACACTGCACGAGTTACGAGCTCCACTTTTGTAGCACTTCCCTCAGCCAAACTTCCAAATAATCTAATACTATTATCATTAGGTTGCAGAAATGCAAATCTCTAGACACATAGTCTTGCCCCATGCTTATTTTTCTTTTCAGAAATTGGATGTTTGTATATGAACGACCCCATTTTATATATTTCCTTAGTATTTAAATGATTAATGTTTATTTTATTTTGTATTTGAAAAATGATATTTTCGAGTATAATTAATATATTTATTTTTGAATCAAAAGTATAAATTAAAATATAAAATATTAGTGATGAAAATTTATTGTTAAAATAAAATAATAAATAACAGAATATATTATAATTTTTATAATATGATTGAAAAGCTTAAAACATCAAATATACAAGTGATACATAATTTATAGTATTTTTTGTCAAAATTATCACTTCCTCCAGTGTTTTATAGTAATGATTTACTGATTGTTCGAATTGAATTTGTTGAATTAATGAATTTAATTTTATATTTTGAATGTGACCTAAGACAAAGTCGTCCAAAAAGAAAAGATTTATATTTTGAGTGTGCTGATGGTTGCTCGCTTCAGAGTTGTGGGTTCCGACGGGGTGGCGTTCGCCATCGTCTACTTTTTCCTTTGGGTTGTTTTCCAGTGATCTTCTCTCTGCAGGTGAGGCGATGTGGTTGGTGTGAAGGAGGCTTGTTTCCAGTTAGGCAATCAGTCTTCTCTCTCTCTCGCTTGAGGCTGCTCCGGAGGTGGTGGTGCTATCCGGTCCGCTTGCTCTATATGGGCTCTCGGTTCAACGGGTGTATACGGTCCCGATGAAGAGGTTCGGAGGCGGAAATCTCTGAGTCTTTAACCGCACGACAGCATCGTCGGGTGGTTCCGCTACCTCGTGCCGCTGGAGTATGTCGACTTTGGGTTGGTTTGTAAGTCAGTGTTTGTAATTCTTGGAGTGGTTTGTGTTCGTCGGTTTCCCGGAAGCTGTAGGTAACAGCTGCAATCAAGGTTCGAGCCGCCTTTCTTTCGGTGCTCGTGGCAACCGTTTTGTCCGTCAGGGCCTCTCCTTCTCCCTGGTTTGAACCCGCTTCGTTGGTTTCTGGCTTCTTTCTTTCAACTGCTGGTCCTTGCTTAGAGTGTTAGTATTGTTGTAAATTGCCTTGTTGTTTTAGTTTCATTATGCATCTCTGCTACTACTTTCCATTGTAATGTCTGTCAAAAACTTGAAAAGTTGGTATAATAATTTAATATTTTACCAAAAAAAAAAAAAAAAGGGGGTAGAGCTTTTTGAGAGACTCGCGCATCGTTACCATGGAGCTTCTTGACAGAGTCCCAAGTGGTCGGAGTGCAACTATGAGTCTATGATTCATGATTTGTTCACAGCAGACTATATTGCCAACAACTGGATAGAAATAGATTCAGTCGAGGTAACAAAATGGACCATAGAGATTTCTCTATCCAAAAAAGGAACATGACTCGATACAATTCGTTAAAGTGGTTTTACGTATTTGAGATTATACATGCAAAGCTCATATAGTACTACCATATTCTACCTTCCACTAGGCACTAAAATACATATATCGCTTTGCGTTACCAAAAGTATCCATCGTCTCTACAACTTTTTTCTTCTATAAAGTGAACTTTTAGAAAATTATATAAACAAGGATAGAATCTTTATTCTTTAGGTATCGAATCAAGTGTCCAACTTAAAAATTTAAGTTTAACTTAAATTAAAACAACACAAAGCGAACTTTACGGCTTAGGGTTTCGAGTACTTGAATATTATAAGTATATAACTAAATAAAAACCTCAGACCTTTAATTTTTGAAATTTGGAGTAGTATTGTGGACATATAAATTTTGGTTTAATAATATAAATTCATTTACAAACGAAACATAGACAAAGGAAAAGTAAACCAACAAGTTGTACATAAAGTGCAGGCCCAATCTTGACTATATACTAATATAAAACACTGACATTGAAATTTCTGCTTTGTTCAATTAGTTTATTCCAATTTGATTCGACAAACAATAACAAGACAGCTAACACCAGACCCTGTACGACATTAATTAAAGGAATTAAAAAGGGATTATGTCCTAATCCCATGTTGTTATCCAAACACGGTTGAGTAGAAGACACTATTACATTGTCCCCAAACTGTAATAAGGTGATGAACGTTAATTCTCAAGAGACTCAAACAAAAAATATGATGTGGTTAATTTAAGTTTTAGGATACAGAGATATAAACTCATGAAAAATCTATTATCTATAATCTACTACGCAATAGACATAAGAACTTAAGTTTAAAAAAACATAAAACCGGCCAAATTATTTTCACTCTCTAATAAAGATATATTTTTATTTGGGTTGAATGTTATAATAGAAAAACTTTTAGACCCTAAATCTGTATCCTAGTCCTATTTCTTAAATATTGCCATAAATATTAATTACTAAATCTAAAATCAAATATAAAATATCCTTTTTATATATTTTATAAAGAGAATCTCTTAAATAGTTCCTTTTAGTTCTTATTCTATAAATAGTTCCTAAAGACAAAATCTCAAACTAGCCTTCATTAATGTGTTAAAAGATAATTATATCATTATTCATAATTTTACTTAATTATTTATTAATATATAAAAATAATAACTATCAAGAATCAAACAAATAAAAATTCAAATTGTTTTCAATACTTTTGAACTTTTATTGAGAAATGTTTTCCTATAAAATAGGTTTAGTAAGACATTCATAAATGTGTATGATATTTTGTGAATTTACTCTATTTTGACGAGTATGCATGCAAAAAAAACGAATATGCATGCATTTGTGTGATATGAATAAATATACAATTAGTGTTTCAAAAAAAAAAAAGAATAAATATACAATTAATTCCGTGATAGTTTTTAGACTAGTGGATGCTTGAACTGTTGTACATGATCCAACCATGGACTATTTTTTTGAAAGAGATTGCACATCCATGATTTGAATTTGATTGTGGTTTCTGGTTTGTTCATAGATTATTAACGAACTAGAGATGTTGGGTATCGAAATATGTATCCATTTTTTCTTTTCTTTTTGTACATCCTTTTTCTTTAAATTGAAACTAAATATCAAAACTAATCATAAACGAGCAATGCAGTAAATTACGGAAATGTGATGATGAAAAGGAAAATAAATTGGTGTGATATTTGATTAATATGATTTCGAAGTGCACGAGTTACGAGCTCCACTTTTGTAGCACTTTAAATAATCTACTACTATTACCATTAGGTTTGCAGCAATGCAAATCTCTAGACACCTAGAAGTCTTGCCCCCATACTTATTTTCTTTTCAAAATTGGATGTGTTTGTGTATGAACAAACCCGATTTATATATTTCCTTAGTATTTTACTACTACAGTCTCAAAGAAAAAGACAATAAATATTTTATAATATAATTTTTTCAAAATTATTATTTCCTTCAGTGTTCTTTATAGTAACAATTTACTTATTGTTAATTAGAATTGACACTACTGAGGAAAACACGCGATTCGGCCGGGAGGTTCCGCCGGACATCAACGTCGCCGGACGTTTGTGACGGATTACATACCAATTTCCGCGAAATCCAAAATTTGAAGTCGTCGAATTCCGTCAACCATTTCGACGAATTCCGGCGAAACATGGGTCGTCGAATTTTCCACGACTTTACGACATTCGATAAAAATGTAACGTTGTAGCGTCATAAATTAGATCGAATATACCGACAAACTTCGGCGACATTCGATTATCAGTGCGATCGTTGGTATTCCGTGAATTTTCGGCAATTTCCGACGAACCATGTATGTTGCCGACAAATATATATGACCGTTGTATAGCGGTTTGAGATTGACAATACCGACGAATTCGGCCGGTGCTTTATCCGTGAATTTAGGTCGAAAAAAGTCGTCGGAGGGCCGTAAGCAATTTCTATAAATACAACCTCTCCTCATTCAACTCATTCACACTTCATTCTCTCCTCATTCTCTTTAGTCATAACAATTCCGTGAAAATCATGTCTTGAAGTTTATTATCGTTCGTGGATGGATAAACCTCATTTGGATCGAACACCAATTTGCTTACGGAAGAATACGTTCAGGATTGGAGAATTCATGAGGCTTGTTCAACAGCAACCGGATGCAAAAGTGGTATGTTAAGATGTCCTGCTCTACTTGCAATAATAATATGGTTATAAAAGAATTTGATGTTTGGACTCATTTGTATATGAAAAGGTTTTCACGTAATTATAAAGTTTGGTACCTTCATGGGAAACTGGTTATGAATATGGTAGTACTAGCGAACCTCAACATGTTAGTGAACTTCAGCCTGATATTAGGTTAGAAGAATCTAGAACGGATATAGATTATGGTGTAGATGCTTGCGAGATGGTACATGATCATTATAGAGGAAGAACCAAATCGAATCTAGGAGATTTTTGACATGTTGGATGGGAAAACAACCTTTATATCAAAATCGTAGAGATGGTCATTCATCTTATCATCTGCAACTAGATTAATGGGTATTAAGACGGACTATAATTTGGTGAAGAATGTATGGATGTGATTCTTGATTTTGTCAAAGGTATTCTACGAGGATAACCTTGCACCGGGTTCATACTCACGAGGTTTAGAAACTTGTTGCGGTCTTCAACTACCGTATGAAGTGATAGATGTATGTATTGACAACCTGCATGATCTCTTGGAGGCGGATGAGAGACGGAATGTATGCAAATTTTGTGGGAAACCTGTTATCGAGAGACGAGGGGAGAGTTCGATCCCATTCAAAAGAATGTGTATTGCCTTTGTGGAAAGATTGAAGAGGTTGTATCAGTGTGGCGCAACCAAAAGCAATGAGATGGCATGCGAGCATTCCACAAACGGTGAGATTAGACATCCTTGAGATCGCGAGGCTTGGAAACATTTCAGTCAACATATCCAGAATTTGCGGAAGAGAGAATAAATGTTTATCTTGGATTATCTGATGGTTTCAGCCCATTTGGAAAGCATGGAAGACAGTATTCTCTATGCCCGATTATTGTGACACCGTACAACTTACGGCGAGCTTGTGCATCGCGAGAGTTTTGTTTCTCTCAATTCGTCCGGGCCAGATCATCCTAAAAGATCACTAGATGTGTTTCTTCAACCACGATATATGAGTTGCAACAACTATGGGCATGGTTTTGAGACATATGATGTTTCGTGCAAAAACTTTGAATCGCGGCGCTTAGGATATATAAGTTAGGATTGTTGTTTGAATTGTTGTTTTAGTTTCATTATGCATCTCTGCTACTACTTTCCATTGTAATGTCTGTCAAAAACTTGAAAAGTTGGTATAATAATTTAATATTTTACCAAAAAAAAAAAAGGGGTAGAGCTTTTGAGAGACTCGCGCATCGTTACCATGGAGCTTCTTGACAGAGTCCCAAGTGGTCGGAGTGCAACTATGAGTCTATGATTCATGATTTGTTCACAGCAGACTATATTGCCAACAACTGGATAGAAATAGATTCAGTCGAGGTAACAAAATGGACCATAGAGATTTCTCTATCCAAAAAGGAACATGACTCGATACAATTCGTTAAAGTGGTTTTACGTATTTGAGATTATACATGCAAAGCTCATATAGTACTACCATATTCTACCTTCCACTAGGCACTAAAATACATATATCGCTTTGCGTTACCAAAAGTATCCATCGTCTCTACAACTTTTTTCTTCTATAAAGTGAACTTTTAGAAAATTATATAAACAAGGATAGAATCTTTATTCTTTAGGTATCGAATCAAGTGTCCAACTTAAAAATTTAAGTTTAACTTAAATTAAAACAACACAAAGCGAACTTTACGGCTTAGGGTTTCGAGTACTTGAATATTATAAGTATATAACTAAATAAAAACCTCAGACCTTTAATTTTTGAAATTTGGAGTAGTATTGTGGACATATAAATTTTGGTTTAATAATATAAATTCATTTACAAACGAAACATAGACAAAGGAAAAGTAAACCAACAAGTTGTACATAAAGTGCAGGCCCAATCTTGACTATATACTAATATAAAACACTGACATTGAAATTTCTGCTTTGTTCAATTAGTTTATTCCAATTTGATTCGACAAACAATAACAAGACAGCTAACACCAGACCCTGTACGACATTAATTAAAGGAATTAAAAAGGGATTATGTCCTAATCCCATGTTGTTATCCAAACACGGTTGAGTAGAAGACACTATTACATTGTCCCCAAACTGTAATAAGGTGATGAACGTTAATTCTCAAGAGACTCAAACAAAAAATATGATGTGGTTAATTTAAGTTTTAGGATACAGAGATATAAACTCATGAAAAATCTATTATCTATAATCTACTACGCAATAGACATAAGAACTTAAGTTTAAAAAAAACATAGATCTTAAAAAAAAAACATAAAAACCGGCCAAATTATTTTCACTCTCTAATAAAGATATATTTTTATTTGGGTTGAATGTTATAATAGAAAAAACTTTTAGACCCTAAATCTGTATCCTAGTCCTATTTCTTAAATATTGCCATAAATATTAATTACTAAATCTAAAATCAAATATAAAATATCCTTTTTATATATTTTATAAAGAGAATCTCTTAAATAGTTCCTTTTTAGTTCTTATTCTATAAATAGTTCCTAAAGACAAAATCTCAAACTAGCCTTCATTAATGTGTTAAAAAGATAATTATATCATTATTCATAATTTTACTTAATTATTTATTAATATATAAAAATAATAACTATCAAGAATCAAACAAATAAAAATTCAAATTGTTTTCAATACTTTTGAACTTTTTATTGAGAAATGTTTTTCCTATAAAATAGGTTTAGTAAGACATTCATAAATGTGTATGATATTTTGTGAATTTATATTTTTTTATCGAATTCATGAATGTATTCATAAACGTGTAATCTTCATGAATTTTACTTATATGCATATTTGGAAAACATTAATGAATACATAACATCTTTCTAAAATTTACAAAACAACATTTCTAAATATGTAAAATATATTTGTAAGATTTAAATAATAAGTTCAAGAAAGTCTTAACATTCAAAAAGAGGTTAATTTCGATTTTTAATTAAAAACTAACTTTTAATTTAAAATATTTATTTGTTTTTGTATTTTTTAAGCACCCATTTATTTTGTATATATGTAAAAGAGATAGCTTTTATTTAAACCTTTAATAAAACTTAATTTGGTCATGTTAACTCTCGTGTGCTAGTTGGAGAACAAAAGCGTATTTTGGTTATTTAAAGCCATTTTTAACTAAAGCTATTTTGGATTTTTTTTTAATCTTATTTAAAGCTATTTTGGAATTTTCTAATTATCTTATTCACTATTTTTTGAATAAAAAATATTTAAATGATATGTGACCCATTTATATTTCTCATAAAAATATATATATACTAGTATAATCACGGGCATCACTTTATATATAAATTAATGATAATATATATAGATATAATAATTATTGGTAAACTTAAAAAGAAAATTAAAATTTTGATGTTTATCTTTTACAACAGTCAATAAGGATCCAATATAAATATAAAAAATTGATATATTTTCCAAAAGAAAAACAGTACATATGAGAAACAAATTAAGGAAAGTCATATATTTAAACAAAAATAATTAAAATATTAACCTTAATTTAGTTACCGTTACTATATTTTGTAGTCTTTCTTTCTTTTCCTATGTATATTTTGTTTTGTTAAGTTATACACTTTTACATTTCTTCATTTTCAGTGCTATGTTTGATCTGATATGTTTGTTTCCAAGAGTACAAATCCGGTAACAAAATAATATCACAACATTTCTATAACTAACCTTTTCTTCATCATTTGCCAGAGTCTCTTTAAATGCCAATCACTTTCGATGCAAGTCTTAAGCTTTTACCATAGTTTTTTTTTTGAACTTAGCTTTTACCATAGTTCCTCTAACAATAATACATTCTTCCACAGCCGCCTAATTCAAAAATTCAATAACATGCAGTTAAAAAAAATGAATAAAATGCAGTTAAAAAAAAAAGAGATTCAATAACATGATTAGAAAACCCACAGAACTATTTGATATCTGGCTTAGCATACCATTTTACGATCCCCATCTTGCAAGAGAGATATCAAAAACATGATACAAAGCAACAATGAATATAAAATTCGTTAAACAGGGACACAATTTAACTTAAACCCCAATTCAAGTAATGGGTACAATAGGTAAATCCAATCAGATTAAACCGAGAAACCATTATCACAATGCAATATAAACCCATATAGAAAACTTAAAGATATTTACTACTCTGAGGAGCAACTTAGATAACGTAGCCATAACCAAGAGATTTAAATCAACCTTACCCACTTGGCTAAACGCTTCAAATAGTTGTCTGTGTCCAGATCGCTGATGTAAAGAGATGCCATCATCTTTTTTGCTATTATGGTCATCTCCACAGCTCCACTCAGCCGCCAGATCATCAGAAACTGCTACTCGGTTGACATTTTGACAGTTATGCTATATCTGAACCATTTTCAAGAAATTGACTCAATCAACGAAAAAATATATTGTATAAAAGAGGCCAACTGTGAAAGGAATGAAATATGCCAACCGTGAAAGGATTAAAACACATGGGAGATAACAAAACTTTACCACGATAAATCATCTTTGGCAATTTTTCCTTTCCTTGTTGGAGTGTCATTGCTTATAGAACAACTGATTGTGCAGAAACATTAAAGAATATAGGTTTTGTGAAGACACACAGAAATTGTGTGGAAGATTGAGTTAAATTGGAAAAAGATAGTGGTTTTAATTGAGAGAAATCTGGATCAAAACGATCGTGGATGGGGAGTTTATTATACAGTTATTCGATTAACCAAACTGTTTGAAATTGTGACAATTAACTTTAGAACGTGGGATTATAATTTTTAGGAATTAGAAAACAGATATTTTTTAAAGAAATTAGATGCTAATTCCATTTGTCAAAATTTTATTGGTCATGTGACCTGTGCTTTAGTATATAGGGATATAACTAGGCTGGATCTTTTTATTACGATGGGCCTTTTAGTGTTTGGGCCATGAGCCTTTATGTCATCATAATGCAACTTCCCGGCGAGTTCTTAGACTGAATCAGATCAACGCCTACGACCAAAACAAGAGCGGGCAGAAGAAAGAGACACAAAAGTAAGTTCATAGATTCATGTCTTTGTTCTCAAATCAAATCTTATCAATAATTCATGCGGAATAATCATTTAGTTACGGAATCAGGAACTTGAATCGCGATTTGCTCAATTGGATCGTAAAGATGATAACTTTCCCCTATTATTCATTTAGTTAAATGGGGTTTGTGATGATTTAAACAGATTTTGAAAATGGGAAACACTTCCTCGATGCTGACTCAATACGACATCGAAGAAGTCCAGAGCCATTGCCAGGATCTATGTCAGATTCTCTCTGTCTCTTCTGTTATTGATTTTTGATCCAAATCTTGTAACTGTGTGTTTGTTTGTTTCTTGTTGTTTCAGTTGAGCAGCAGGAGATACTCTCTCTGTATCAGAGGTTTTGCCAGTTAGATCGAAACGCAAAGGGTTTTATATCTTCTGATGAGTTTCTCTCTGTCCCTGAGTTCGCCATGAACCCACTCTCTCAGAGGCTGCTTAAGATGGTTGATGGTTTGAATTTTAAAGACTTTGTGGCTTTCTTGTCTGCTTTCAGTGCCAAGGCAAGTCTTAGACAAAAGGTTACACGTAAGTACAAATAGTTTTGAATTTTCAAGTTTCAACTATTTTGTATAGATTTTTTTATTAACCATCATTCGGACTTGTCATGTTGTAGTGATCTTTCAAGTCTATGATTCGGACGGCAACGGGAAGGTCTCTTTTAAAGATATCATGGAAGTGTTGCGGGACTTATCTGGGACATTCATGTCTGATGAGCAAAGAGAGGTATGTATTGAAAAGTTAGCAACCCTTTTAAGCATCCACTAGATTAGCATGGTTAAGATCATGAGCATTGAATGAAACTCAGCAGACAAGTGTTTTAACCACCATGTGTTTTTTTTTAATACTTTTGGTGGTGTAGCAAGTACTGAGCCAGGTTTTGAAGGAAGCAGGCTACACGAATGACTCTTTCTTAACACTGGAGGATTTCATAAAGGTATATTTATCTGTAGCATTTCAATCACAACAGCTTGCATGCAGACATAACGTTCTGTCTTTTTGTTAGACTGAGACTTTGTAGTATAGGATTCTGATGCTGGATCTTTTTTTTTTCTTGGAATCTCGAATGTCCGCAGGTCTTTGGGAGTTGTAAACCGGAGATGGACGTTGAAATTCCTGTGGATTAAAGTTTTTAAGACATCACATATGGTCAAAGCTCTGAAGCTGCAAAATCTCATCATGTATTTTGTCCACTTTGTTAGTAGAATAATCTCCCTTGTTGATTTTGATCAAAAATACCATGGAATGTACGAATTAACTTTTTCATCTTAAAAAGCATTTTTCGATTGATTTAGTCGAATGAATTGTACTAGTGAATTGCACTCAGCTGTCAAATGTCGCTGATGGCCCCATCTCCATCATTGCCTTAGACCACACGTCTCAAATTGGATTGCTGTTATATACTAAACTACTAAGGACTATGTTTTCCTAACAGGGTCAACCCTGATGATGAGTAAGGAGATTCGGGTCACAAACTCCACAAGCCTCTCTCTCTCTCTCTCACTCGTCTTCTCAATTTATAATACCTTCGAATCAAAAATTAAGGTTACGGATTCCAAATCAAGCATCCATGGAAGAGATTACAGATGGAGTGAACAACAAGAACTTGGACAGCGCTTCCCAGAAGAAAAACAGGATTCGAGTTTCCAACACCAAGAAACCATTGTTCTTCTTCGTCAATCTCGCCAAGGTGATCACTCTTTATTTTTTATTTTTTTGGTTTCCATCGATGATGTGATTGTGTGTGAAAATGTATGTTATTTTAATCCGCTCCTCTGCTTTTTGTCTGGAAATCTCTGTTCTTTTAGTTGTGTTTTAATTTTTGTCTGGAAATCTCTGTAGGTTCTGTCATTAGGTATTGTCAGTGATTAATTGTAACTTTTGGTTTTGTTTCAGAGGTATATGCAGCAGTACAATGATGTCGAGTTGTCTGCCCTTGGGATGGGTATGTATGTTCTTAATCTCTCTCTCTCCTATACATTCTTCTGTATATAATATATATTGAGACTGTAATAGCCTTTGTACTGATTAAATGGGATCTCTTGGACATGAAAAATGTGCAGCCATTGCGAACGTTGTTACTGTTGCTGAAATACTGAAGATCAATGGTTTTGCTGTTGAGAAGAGTTAAGTATATCTTTATAGTCTCTGGATTCAGCATTTATATATTATAGATTGGAGGTTTTGGCAACTAATAAGCTTTGGTTTGGGGTCTTGTTATAGAGATCCTGACTTCAACGGTGGGTATTAAGGATGACTCAAGGGGGCGCCCTGTGCCCAAAGCTAAGGTGTTTTTTTTTTTTATATATATACGAGCAGACTATGATTGTTGTCAAGGATTCCTTTCTGGCTTTTTATCAGTTTTGTTCTTGTAGATGGAAATTACGCTTGGGAAGTCAGAGAAGTTTGATGAACTAATGACTGCAGCTACTGAAGAAAAAGAAGCAGAAGAGGATCAGGTGCAGAGCTGAACATAGCTTCTTATCTCTTGGTTTCATGGTCCTCTTGATGCTTATTATATTATAAGGGCTTTTTTGTTTATGTTTTATTTCATTTTTTTTTTTGGAAAATGTGAGATGTTATCTTGGATGCTTTGTTGTATATATCTGTCAACATTTTACAATATGAAGATTGAAAATCAAAAGCAAAAAACACTCAAGTTAGTTGTGCAGCTATACATTTTATTGTCAGTTGCTTTACCTAGTCAATAGGTAACATTACACATTTCAGTTGATCGTAGTCTCTCTGTTGAAGCATACATATGAGTTATGGTAAAATGAACAAGACAGTTTCTTTTAAAGGAAGGCCGAGAAAGAATTTTCATTAAGCTCGTCTCTCTGTTTTAGAGAGATACATAGTACACATGACACGTTCCTATCAGCAATCAAACGAAAAACTAGCCTTATACTCGCCAGCAAAAACCGTTTTAACTGCCTTAAGATCTCACTCTGTTTTCTTCTCTGATCTCTTCCTATCACTCTTATTACAACTCTCACTTTCATATATATACATCGCAGAACAATTAAAAATCAAATTAAATGGTATAGTAACAAAGAATGTTTCTATAGTAATAATAATACCTTCTCTTGTTATGTCTTCTTCTCTCTCGGCCATCCAGTTTCTCAACATAGTCTCTCTTCAGTTTCAACCTCATCTGCTTGGTAATGCATCAGTTTCTCTAGCTGTGGTCTAAGTGCCGTGTTGCAAAAGTCTTCATACTCTTCTATAAACCCTCCTTTCTTCTTCACTTCAACCACCACAAGCGACGATGTCAACTCAAATATCTCAACCTTAATAGTCAACGGTCCTTTAGCCCCTTCTCTACACCCTTCTAGCCTCACGCTCCAATCCTTCTTCCTCACTGTAAAGTTAGCCACCTTCGCAATATCTTCAAGTTTCGATATGATCTTTGTAACGGGAGCAGCAGATACAAACCTGGCTCCTTGTCCACCTTCTTCAAACAAACCGGAAAGATCAAACCCTGTAGAGAACGATATGATGTCAAATGCGTTTAGGCTCGCGGGTCTTGGCATTGAACCAACCCTTTTGATATCAAGTGCATTTAGACTCGCGGGTCTAGGCATAGAACCAACCCTTTTGATAACAAACTCTAGGTCTCCCTCTGAAGATACAGATGATCTGCCTGATGACAATGATGATGATGATGAATCGTCATCATCATCATTGTCA
This sequence comes from Brassica carinata, assembly GCA_016771965.1. Taxonomy (NCBI): domain Eukaryota; kingdom Viridiplantae; phylum Streptophyta; class Magnoliopsida; order Brassicales; family Brassicaceae; genus Brassica; species Brassica carinata. The sequence continues at coordinate 49,078,793 of CM028692.1, forward strand.
TCCTCTCGGCATAACTTATCGTTTTCGATGTAGAATTTAACATCTTTAAACCCTTTCTTGAACCATCTGTGCTCCATGATATCTGGTATAGTGATCCTAGTATCCGGATTCGTGTCTAGAATCCGTTTCATAAGCTCTTTAAGCTCAGGAGAAAACCATTTAGGAAAACGAAACAGTCCTCTGTATATCTTCTTATACATAACCAAAACGTTCTTGTCATCAAAGGGTAGGTAACCAGCCATCAAGACAAACAAGATCACTCCACAAGACCAAACATCAGCTTTGGCCGCGTCGTAGCCTTTCCTCGTCAGAACCTCGGGAGCCAAATAAGCCGGCGTCCCACAAAACGTTTGGCAGATTTTTTCTTGCCTGAGCTGCTCGGAGACGACGCTGAGACCAAAGTCAGATACCTTAATGTTCCCTTCGTCGTCCAGAAGAAGATTCTCTAACTTGAGGTCGCGGTGGTAAACGCCGCGGCTGTGGCAGAAGGAAACGGAGGAGATCAGCTGCTGGAAGTATCTTCGGGCGGCTCCTTCTCTGAGCCTGCCTTTAGCCACCTTGTCGAAAAGCTCACCGCCTCGCACGTACTCCATCACGATGTAGATCTTTGTCTTCGTGGCCATAACCTCGAGGAGGTGGACGGTGTAAGGGTGGCGAACGCGGCGGAGGATAGAGATCTCTCGTTTTATGTGACCGGCCATTCCACTCTTCACGATCATCTCCTTGTCGATGACTTTGATGGCGACGTTCTCGCTGGTGTTAATGTTCCGGGCTAAGTAGACTTTAGCGAAGCTTCCTTGGCCGAGAAGCTTTCCTATCTCGTACTTGTCCATGAGAATAGAGCCCTGTGTTGTTTTCGGACTCCTAGGGCTCTCTGCACCGATCTCTTTCTTCACGTCTTGAGTAACGATTCGACCAAGAAGGCCCGCCATTAACTGCAGCGGTGTTTGGCCAGGGATAGGCAGAAGTGGCAGCTGCGGAGATAGGACTTGAGCCATCGTTGGGCTAATTAGACTTTACAAGAAAACGAACCAAACAAAGAAACGAACGAAAATAAGATATGGTTGTTGTTATGTCTTGGTGGTGATGGTGTCTTAACTTGGCCATTTCGTCTTCATTTTATAACAGTTCTCGAGTTGAGATTGTTGTATGTTTTTTTATATTTTTAAGATTATTTTATGTTTGATAATAATTTGAAAAAGTCTATCTCATTTACTTCTATTAAACTACTGCTATAGTGACGTAACCTAATCCGTTTTATTTGCCAGCAGAAGAACACGTTGGATAGATTTCTGAATTGTTTTAGAGAAATCTATTAAACTAATTAATGTTCAAAAAATAAACTAATATGGTTTATCCAATTCGCAAATTAAGTTGCAAACTCAAATTTACAGTACATATTCTGATTTTCTAAGGGACATATACTAGGGTTGACTTATCAACTTCACCTGAGTGGTTCCGATCGATAAGCAGATCATAGTTCGTTAAGGTGTGGTCACACGTTTTCCACAGCACAAATTGGATTTTGTGATGTGAGAATTATAATCTTAAAGCAAGATGTGTGCTGGTATTTCTGGGAACAACGTGGGTGGCCGAGTCCGTGCTGACTGTGAGTCGTGGACTTCACGTAGCCAACTATTTGAGGGTAAAGTGGTTTAAGAACAATATAAAGAGGGAAGCGGGGCGAACAAAGACGTTTTATAGATCTGAGGTACGTGATTACAAACGAATGAAAAGAGTGACTAAACAGTCGGAGGAATACAAGGCGGAGAGTATCTATGAACTTATCGAGACCCTAGATCTAGCCGCTCGAGTGAGTGTGTAAAAGTCTGGATGCCCTCCTCAGTGTGGTCTTCCCTTCCTTTATAGGCTGTCATGTCGTTCGCCCTAACTCGTCTTGAGTCTCGTTGGGCTTTCCTCCTAAACGGGCTTTAGAGTTGGCCTGTTTGACGTCTCTGTCAGTCGGTTCCAAACGAGCCGTTTTAGCCGTGTGGCTAAAGATGTTCCGAAGCCGAGCCGCTCCTTCCTTCTTCAGGGGTCGCGTAAATCGTCTTGGCGAGTTAGGTTTCCTCATTTGATGGGCCTTGCAGGGAGGGTAAAACCTATCTCCCACAATAAGTCCCCCCAGTTCACTTATGAGTCACCATGACTCTAAGCGAATTTGTAACCAGGTTTAATCAAATGATGGAACCTAAACGGCTGCGTTTGTTCCGTCTGTGGCGAACGGGTTTAGCTCATCACTGGAGCGTATCTAGTCGTGAGACTAGGGTGCCAGTGTGCTGGTCGAGGCGAGGGTTCATAGGAGCGTGCTTAGTCGCCCGACAGGGCGTGACCAGTCGTTTGATTCGGACGTTAGTCTCCGAGAGCATGTCCATCCGACCGCATAACAAGTCTACTCCAGGAGCGCGTTTTAGCCGCCAAGATGAGGCGTTGGCCTTTAGACACGAGTTTAGTCGGTCGCTTGAGCGCGGATAGCCGTGCGGGTCGGACTTCAGTTCTTCAGGAGTGCTCGTGTTGACGCGAGCCGGTTTGATTCATATCAGAGTCTTAGTTTGATGATAACCGAATTCCGGTTGAGGTGAGAAGACGAGCCGGTCTGATCTGAATACTGCTTTAACGATAACCGGATTCCGGTTGAGGCGAGAAGGTGAAGCGATCTGATCAGAATCTTGGTTTGGCGATAACCGGATTTCAGCTGAGGCGAGAAGGTGAACCACCGCTACGAAGCCAATTAGGCCCTTTTAAGTGTAATTAATGCACTGGGAAGCGTGCCTTAATCTTTGCTATAAATAGGCGGTTTCCCATCGCTTTCTTCATTCTTCTCTGCATCTCAGGTATTTCTTTTCTCTCCCTTCTCTCTACTTTCTCTCTCTAGATCTGTGATTAGGTAGTCGGAATCTTTTAGATATTTGTTATGTCGCCGGGGAATAGATTGTCCCGAGAGGAAAAAGGGAAAGCCATCGCAGTTCCTTCCAGTCCGGCTGAGGACACCACGGCTCGCGAAAGTCCGCTCGACGACTTTAGCTTGATTCACCGCGACGCGATGCGAGACACGGTGAATCTTGATATGTCGCAACGTCTCTTGGTTGCTGATGCGTACCGATTGTTTCGAGAAGGCGGGTCAGTCTCCGGTGACGAGAGCGACACAGACCGTTCTAGTCCCGCGGCTAGTCGGTCTAACGGAGAGGGCGATGAGGACGGCTCTAGTAGCGCGGGTAACCAGTCTGTCGGCGAGGAGAGCGATGATTCCGACTCTTACGTCCCAAGCCAGCAAGAGCTATGGGAGAGGCACAGGCGCGTTCGATTCGACCAGAATGAGTGTAGGCGGTATCATCATCTGGCGGGATCTTGAAGAGTTGCCCGCCTCCTGCCGAGCTTCACGGGACCCGTGGGCGGAGGGTCAGCGTTGGGGAAGCGTGTTTGGGACGTGCTCCACTCACAGTTCCGTGAAAGGTCTCTTACGGCGCTACAGGGGGGCCGGCGTGACCTACATCATTCCGTCCGCCGAACAGAGGCCTTGGTCCCCTCCTGTCGGCTATCAATGCTTGTACGAGTCATACTTTGAGGACGACGCTAAACTGTGGTTCCCGATTCCTCGGCTAATCCGCGTCAGATGCGAGGCGGGATCGCGATTAGCCAGCTGAAGATTGGCTCGATCACATAGCTGTAATGTTGTTGGTAATGGGAGCGATACCGACTTCTCAATGTCGGTGAGAGTTTTCGAGCGGCGACCACCAAAGCTGAGCGAGCGGCTTGTTCTCGGTGAAGATCGCCCGGTTATAACGTTGACCGGGCATCCGAGGAAGGCGAAGAACTGGCAGCGTCCGTACTTCTACGTCAAGGCGGATGAACACGCCTTTGCCGAGTCGCTGGAAGACGATTTTCCTGTTTTGTGGACTAAAAAGATTGGTAGAGAACGATAGTCGCCGCCTTGCTACCTTTGTCATTTACTGATCGTTTTCTTTTTGTTTTTGTTTTTGTTTTTGGCAGGTCGTCACCCGAATACAATCGCATATCCAGAAAACTTCTTTGAGAGCGCGCAGATCATTGCCGCGCACAGTCATCTTCGTTGGCCCGACTTGAGTAGGGAGTGGATACGCCGTCAATAAGCCCGGATTGCTAGAGGTAACTCACGTGGATTTACCCTTGGACTTACCTATTTCACAAACTAACATGTTGCATTCGTTTGTGCAGTTGATTGGGAATCCAGGCTTCCGTTGGTTATTGGTCCGCGCAAGTCTCGTCTGTCCCTCTTCACAAGAAAGCAACAACAGCTGCTCAAGAAGGCGCGCGAGATGTCAGGGACTCCGGACCTGAGTGCTCTGCTTAAGGGGAAGCTCCAATTACTGAAGAAGTCGACCGCCAAAGACCTGTCGACTAAACATGGTGATATCGACGCTTCTCCAAAAGACCGCTCGGAACCGCTCGACCAAGCTGTCAGTGAGGACCATCCGGCCCCCGAACCGGCGAAGAAGAAGCCCAAGAGGAAGAGGGATAAGAAGAAGGTTCCCGAGGATGAGTCAGCACTTGGTGGAGGACATTCGGACGGCTCTTTGGCGAAGAAGAAGAAGAAAAAGATATCGCGCGAGGATCCCGTTGACAGCGAGAGTCGTGAAGATCGCGCCGAAGGTGTTGGCGACAGAAGGCCTCACCGATGAGGCTTTGGAGAAAAATCCGAAGAAGAAACCGAAGAAAAAGGGAACCGTCAAGAAGGTTCGACAGCCTTCCGACTCCGGGTCTGCTCCAGCACACTCCCTCGATTCTCCGCGTTCGGGCGATGAACTCGCGGTCCAAAGCCCGCCGGAAAGGTCGCCCCCCGCAGATGCTCGAGCGACTTCGAAGTCCCCCAGCGGGGCTTTAGCTCTTCCGGCCCAAAGCCCCGGGAGTGCCCCTGCTCGCGCTAGCGTTTCTGAAAGCCCCCTCGGTAAGAGACCGAGGATTGACTTCTCGGACCGCGTGGAGTTTCTGTACAATGAGCAAACTCCTTTGGTGTGCAACCCGGGTCAGTGTGCAGAGCTCTCCCGTCAGATCAGGGCGGTCCCAGAGAGATGCCGCCGGTCGGTGATCTCGTCTTCAAGGACGATTACATCGAGATGTCATTGATGAACCGACGGGTACGCTTTTAACTTGTGTCACTTGATATTGTAACTGCCTGAATTTCTCGCCCGAGACTGACATCGTAGTTTTATGCTTTGGTTGCCAGGCCGATGGGAGCATGAATCTCCTTGTCGAGAGATATGACACCGCACTGAAGCAAACGATGACCGAACTTCGGTGCCGGTTCCTTGAGAGATAAAGGCTGGGGTCATCGAGCGACTTAGAGCCGATCAGGAGAGGACGAACAAGAAGACTCTCGAGGAGAAAGAAGTTCTCCGGGTGAAGTTCGAAGAGTTGGAGGCCGTGCTCAAGGCTGATCAGGCTAAAAGGAACTCTGTAAGCCGCAATCCAATCTTTGGAGAAAAGGAAAGCAAAGAGCGAAGAGAGAACCGTTACCTAAAGGAAACGAGGAGGCACCAGAGGATTCAACGCGCAAGGAGGTTCCGGGAGAAGTTCGGGTTCAAACGGCAATGACCGACAAACTCAGTCGTCGCCTCGACCGAGTTCGGACCTACTTGGCTCAGCGTGATCTTTCCGAGAAGGAGAAGAGCCTGCTCGGGCAAGCTTCGGGAATAATGAAGTGCCTCGAGATGATCCGGGATGAGAAGCTCGGGATAACTCAAGAACTCATCGACGTCTTCATTCAGCGGGGAAGAGCACGGGGCTGAGGTTGCTAAGCTGGCCGTTGGGCCGCTACCCGAAGAGGAACTGTCTCTCTCTCCGCTCGTCCTTCCATCTCAGTTTGTGAGCGAAGAGTTCATGGCCACCCTTGACCCGATGCGGTTCGAGCAGCGATCTGGTCAGGTCGGAAACAGTTTATGGCTACGAACCCCTCCGCCTGTTGTCAAAGATGCGCTGGCGGGTCAACCTGACGAGACTTCAGTTGAGGCGGCTCCTCTGGGTGGAGAGTCGAGCCTTCGTGCCGGTGAAGAGACTATCGGGGAAGACCTGCTGAGTGTCGCTCATCCGGAGAAGGTCATCGTGGTTAATGACTCTTCTCCCGACGAGGACGAGGAGGAGAAGGATGAGGATGCGGAGGAGCCGCAATCTCTACTCTACCGAGCCAGGTGAGATGGTTCCGGCGAGCGCTGGCACCGATCCTAGAAAGCTCCCGAGGATCAGGCTGTTCCGAAGGAAGGCGAAGTAGCGAGAGGCCTGGAGGTGGATCTCCCTGTTGCTCTGGTTGGCGATTCTTCTGCTACGAACGGGCTTCCTGCTTGAGTGGTTTATCTGTTGTATTTTATTCAGCGCTTCTATCTTTCTTTTTGTGGTCTTTTGCTAGACTTTTTTGTTGTATGCTAAAAACCTTGTCGGATAGCCGCCTTCGAGCGCGTTTGTATGTTAAAAGTGAAGTGTTCTTTTCTTTATCTTCTCCAATGTTCAAACTTTTGACCAATTGCGACGGTGTCCATTCCGGGCGCGCCGTTCTTGCTTGTTCCTTGTCACGCGTTTGTGAGAATAGCATTTAGATTTGTTTGCAACTGCTCTTGTGTAGATGGGAAAGGTTCTTGAGCCGTTCCTCAGTAGCAAATCGGGTTTTGGTTGGCCGAACCCGCCCTCGATGCTAGAGGAAGGCCTAAGAATTAAGCCTACTAGCCGGCTTGTGCGAGGTCGTTGGTCTGCTGGCTATCTGGCCCCTCGGTTAAGCGTCGATCGGGACTTAACCGAATAGTGGAGTGCGTGTATCCGCGTTCCGCCTTGTTTGAGAGAGCGAGTTATAAAAATTTAGACTGTTATTTTGTTATAGCTGGACCGGTTAAGGCTGCCTACGTACCCGGGATGGGATCAAGCCATTCGTAGTTCGTTTCTACCGAGCCAAACCCTTTTGTGGGCGCATTTACTCGGGCGGGTAGAAGTGACGGCGAGTGCATCTACTCGGCTCTTTTTATAGCTGGACGGTTAAGGCTGCCTCGTGCCGGGATGGGATCAAGCCATTAAGTAATTCGTTTTACCGAGTAAAAGTGACTGTTTTAAAGGCATTTACCGGGCGGTAAGTGACAGCCAGTGTGCATCTACTCGATTTTTTTGAAGCGGAAGTGATTGTGATCATCGGTCGGTTTAGTCGTCGGTTAGAAGTGGCGCTTGTTCATCTACTCGATCGGTAAAGAAAGTAAAGGGTTTGGCGGTCGCTCCCGGCGAAGAGATTAAGTAAGGTGATGCTGGATCCTTACTTAGTCGGGAGAGTGATGGGTCTTACGAATAGTAACGACGCAGGTGCATGGAGTTCCATGCCCTTGGGACGTCTTCTCCGCTGGACGTCTGAAGTCGGTAGACGCCAGGCTTAACGACTTTGACTATCTTGTGGTCCTTCCCACCGTGCTCGAGTTTTCCAGCGTTCGGTTCCTTGGTGTTCTCGAAAACCTTGCGCGTGACTTGATCGCCCAGCTCGGTGGTCTTGCCTTAACCCTCCTGTTGTAGTAACTCTCAATCTGGTGCTGGTAATTCGGATTCGAGCGAGCTTGATCTCGGCGTTCCTCGGTTCGTCAAGTGCGTTAAGGAGCATGTCTTCATTGAGCTCGGCGTGTTGCGGCATTTTGGAATGGCGGAGGCTACTGACGTTGACTTCAGCTGGGGCCATGGCCCGACTCCATAGGCGAGAGAAAGGTGTTGATTTGGTCGCCTCCTTGGAGTCGATGCGATGGCTCAGAGGACTCCGTCGAGTTAAATCGGCCCGGTGGCCTTTCTTCAAGTCAAGCGTTTCTTGATTCCATCCATGATGAGTTTGTTAGGCGACTTCGGCCTGGCCGTTCCCTTGCGGGTATCTTGGCGTGGAGGGCTTAGCGAATGTTCCATTTTCCGAGAACTCTTTGAAGTTTCCGGACATAAATTGGGAGCCGTTGTCGGTTACTATCTCGTCGGGAGACCATGGCGGAAAATGGCGTTTTCGACGAAACCGCGGACTTCCTTGTCGGTCACTTGAGAGAAGGCTTACGCCCGATCCGCCGTGAAATAGTCGGTTAGGACTAGGATGAAGCAGCGTCCTCGAGAGCACACCATGGGACCAATGATGTCCATAGCCCAACGCATGAATGGGAAGGGAGCGGTGGACGTCTGCAACACTTCGGTTGGACAGTGGATAATGAGCATGTCGCTGGCACTTGTCGCGGCGGCGGAGTATGATTCGCAATCCGAGTTCATAGTCGGCGAGAAAAGACCGGAGTTTCTGATCTTCAAAGCTAGCAGCGTCCGCCGGAATGGTTTCCTCCCGCACCATCGTGCGTTTCGGCCATTACGCGTCGGATCTCGTCGCCGTGAATGCATTTGAGGAGGACTCGCTTGCGTTGTATCTGTATAGTTAAATGCGTTGGCGTAATGGCCTTCGCGCCTTTTGAGTCGTCTAGCTTCCCACTTCGGTTGGTAAGGCGTCGTTAGAGGTAATTAATGAACTCCGGCCCGATCAGCGGGCTGTTGGTCGGACTGTGTCATCTCAATGTCGTTGATAGAGGCGGCGATGGTAGCGCCTCGGCTGAAATGCTGATACTTGGTTGCGTCGATGTGATGTATTGGGATGGTCCTCTTGACTTGATCACGGAGCCTGCTGCCAAGGGCTGCTAGATGCGTCAGCGGCGTTATCGCCACGAGGCACCTTAGTGAACTTCGAAGAATTGAATTCTCTTGCTAAGTCTTGGGCGACACGGAGGTAAGCGTCCATTCGGTCGTTCGTCGTCGTAATCTCCGTTAGGCTACTGGTATGAATCACAATCGCGCAGGCGTTTTGCTTTGGCGACCTTTGCCAAGCGAAGGCCGGCTATCAATGATCGTACTTCGGCCGTTATTCGACGCTGGAAACCAAAGCTGAAAGATTGTCGTATCAGTTCGCCCGGTCGGACTGAGTTGGACACCAGCGCTGAGCCTTTGTTCGTCGAGGAGCCGTCTACATGCAGTATCGGTTCTGGTTTAGTGGTTGCAAATCTGCTCGATTCGGTGCCAGCTCGACAAGGAAGTCGGCTAGGACCTGAGCTTTTCGGCTGTTCGATTTTTGTAAGTAATATCTAGCTCACCGAGCTCCACAGCCCACTTGGTGAGGCGACCAGCTCGGTTTGTGTTCTCGGGGCGGTGCGGGCGGCTGATCGGTGAAATTACCTCAAGCGTAATGCGACTGGAAGTATGGGCTGAACTTCCTTCTACCTACGGCTAGGGCCATCTTCGAGGGTTGGATAACGAGTCTCGGGCGGTCATGCGCTGCTTGTGTAGAAGATCGGCTTTGCTCCCCTCGGTCCTCTTTAATGAGGGCCGCGCTGCATGGCGCTGGACACCACAATGTAGAGTGCGGGGCGTCCCCCGTCACGGCTTAGGGCTGGCGGGGGTCGTGAGGTACTTCTTCAGTTGTTGGAAAGCCTCCTCGCACCTCGTCCCAAATGAACTTCTTATTGCCACGGAGAAGGTCGTAAAAGGAGACATTTGTCGGTCGACACGGAGATAAATCTGTTAAGGCGTCGACCAGTTAACCGTTGAACTTCGGCTGTTCTTGGAGCTAGGAAGGTTGAGGGCGGCGGATATCTGCTTCGATTGGCTTCTATGCCTCGTTGGGTAACGATGTAGCCGAGGAACTTCGCTGAAGAGACTCGAGCGTGCATTTGGCGGATTAACTTCATTCCGTACTTGTTGAGTACTTCAAAATAGGCGTAAATGGCTAAGATGATCTTCCGCGTGCAGTGACTTGACTAGCATATCGTCGATGTATACCTCCATAGTTTGACCCAGTTTGTCTGCGAACATGCGGTTAACGAGCCGCTGGTATGTCGCGCCGGCGTTCTTCAGGCGAAGGGCATCACTTTATAACAGTATGTTCCTCGATCTGTGATGAAGGCCGTTTTCGCGGTCATCGGGTGCATCCTAATCTGATTGTAACCTGAGAATCGTCCATGAAGGTAAGCATCTCGTTTCCTACGGTTAATTCCACGAGGCGGTCAATGCTCGGTAGCGGATAGCTGTCGCCGGACAAGCTTTGTTAAAGTCGGTGAAGTCGATGCGGTAGCGACTTCCCATTCTTTTACTACTACTGGGTTAGCTAGCCACTCGGGTAGCGAACCTCGTGTCGAGCGGCCCGGTAGTCGTTCGACTTCTTCGTTCACGCCTTTGATCGATCCGGTCCTAATTTGCGCTTCGGCGGATGGGCTTGAATGCGGGTCGACATTAAGCTTCGTGGGTTGTGATAGCGGATCGATCCCTTTCATGTCCGATAGAGACCATGCAAAGGTGGATCGTTATCTCTAAGGAATGTGAGTAGTGCACTGCTGCATGTCGCCGGCGAGCGCCTTCGCACCGTCTTGCTGGGGTCGGAATCGTCTATCGGCATCTCTAGGATCGTCCTTTTGAGGATAGGTTAAGCTGGTGGGATGAAAACAGCGTTAACGAGGGATGGTGGCTGTAGCTTGGCGGTGGCTATCAGCGGGTCTGTGCTTGCTGATCTCAGCGGGCCGGTTTTGACTGTCCCGTCTACCCGAGGAACTTGATGCACTGGTGGTAGGTAGACGGTATTGCTTGCATCGAGTGTATCTATGGTGTCCCAAGGATGACATGATAGGGTGCCTTAGTGCTAACCACGGCGAATTTAACCAATCTTGGTAGCGCGTACTTTCGGACGGGAAGGCGGATTGTGCCAAGAATGGTTTCGAGGAACCGTTGAAACCTGTCAGCGTCCTCGGCGAAGGTTTTACGCCCGGCGAGATCGATTCCCATCTTTTCAGCGTTGCTTTCGAAAGATAAGGTCGACGGAGCTGCCCGTGTCGATCAGCACTTTGGTTACATCATATTGACCGATTTCGAGGACGACTAGCAATGGATCGTTGTGTGGGACGTGAACTCCAGTCAGATCATCGGAAGAAAAGCTGATCGGGGTGTGGCTTGGCGGCTTCGTGGGCCATCGCTTCGAGGCGGTTGCTTGGCGTCGGTAATCTTTGACTGAACGGACAGAGTCGCCACAAGGTGACGAGCCCAAGATGACGTTCAATCGTGGTCGTAGCGATCGTTCGTTTGATATCTAAGAACGCGCGAAGGTCCACAGAGACGCTCTGGTCGTCCGGCTTCGATGGCACCGGTTTTTCAGATGACGTTGGTCGCTCTAGCCGCCTCCTAAGATCTGTTGGATTGGAACGATTGAGCCGCACGCGTAAATCGGTTTCCTTGGCATTGAGTTGGTCGCGCAGATCGGTGACCGGCATATCGGTCGACGAGGTAGGCTCGGCGGTTTCCAGACGTTGTGACTTGCTGGCTAGGAGCTTAAAGCGTGGAGTCGGCTGTTGACTTCATCGCTGTTGTGGCCTTACGCGAGGAGGTTCCATGAGTTAAACGGTGTTGGCGAGCACTCATCTTCATCGTCAGACGATAGGGGCTGCTGAGAACGTATCACTTTGATGCGTTGTCGATTCGCCGGTTGCTCCTCGTTCGCCGAAGATGCTTCGTTGTCGGCGTCGTCTGCGGTTTTTTTATTTTCTCGGCGTTGCTCCTGCGCCCTTACTGCCAGACTTTCGCTGGACGCGCTTCTCCTCGTTTTTGGACCAACTTTTACCGGTTTTCTGTTTCGGTTTTGGAGGTTGAACTTTGAAGTCGCCACTCTCAACCTTTGAAAGGAATTGGGCGTACGCCATCCGACATTCAGACGTATCGTGCCCTTTGACATCGTGGTATTTGCAGTGCTTGGTGAGGTCAACTCCTTTAGAGGATCCGGCACCCGTAGTAGGTGGCGGGTAGTGTGGGTGGAGCTGGCGGTATGAGGATTTAGGGCTGCGGTCTACGTGATTACACGTTCCAAGGCTCGCTGCGTCAGAAGCTCGTGACAGGTCGGTTGTTTTCGCCGACAACGAACAAGAGACCGTTCTTGAGTTGTTTTATCGGCGGCGTGCTGGCGTGGCTCTGCTGCTTCAGCGGGTTTAGGCATCGGTGTTTTTGCAATGCCATGCTTAACCAAGATTGCTTTGGTATCTTCCTCCATGCGGATGAAGTTGTGCGAGCGGGCGATGGCGTCTTGGAGGGACGTGGAAGGGCTTCGATACAAGTCCTCTCGAACTTGGAATCCAGTGCGAGTGTTCATCGAGCGTCGATGGCGATGTGGTCGGGATGTCGATCCCGACACGACCGATTTGAAGCGCTCCATGAAGTCGCGAAGGCTCGGTCTTTCGTCGCTTGAGGTTCCATAAGCTGGAGGCTGTCGTTTCTCGCTTGGCAAACATGATGTAGGTCTTTAGGAGCGCCGGCGAAAGTTCCACGAAGCTGCTGATGGAGTTCTCGAGAGTCACGAGAACCAGTTAAAGCTTGTTCGTGAAGTGTCTCCACGAACAGTTGACAGTAGCAGCATCCTTCGTCATCAGGTAGTCGGCCTTGAGCCATTGCGATGTTGAAGGCTGTCATATGCTCCACGGGACAGCCGCCAGGTTTGTATCGCGCAACGCGATCTTTCGATTTTGAAAGTTGGCGTCGGTCGGCGCTGGTAAACGGGTACGCTCGGTTGAGGCGAACGCTTTCAACTGCGGGCGCAGCACTGGTGACCTTGTGAATGGTGGAGCTCATCCGTTGAAAGTTGAGTTTGAGTCGCGGCTATCTCACGTATGGTCGTGAGATCTGGACCCGCCGGAGCTGCTTCGCTGGGGAGTCTGGGTTCTAACTCTTGAGCGTCGTCGGCGGCCGGAACCGTAGGGTTAGTGTTGAAGAGTTGTCGTCGGAAAGGTCGAGGGTTGGTTTGGGTTTGCTTCTGTATCTCGTCCTGTTGAGCGAAGCGCGCCATGACCGAGCTCATGAAGTCGAGCGGAAGAGGAGTCTCGGGTTTGGAGGGTGGATTTGGCTCCTCCGGCGTCGCCGGAGGTGCTCGGATCTCCGTGCATGATGGATCTGTAACGCTATTTTTCTAGCCACGGTGGGCGCCAAATTGTTTGAGGGTAAACTGGTTCAAGAACAAGATAAAGAGGGAAGCGGGGCGAACAAAGACGTTTTATAGATCTGAGGTACGTGATTACAAACGGATGAAAAGAGTGACTAAACAGTCGGAGGAATACAAGGCGGAGAGTATCTATGAACTTATCGAAACCCTAGATCTAGCCGCTCGAGTGAGTGTGTAAAAGTCTGGATGCCCTCCTCAGTGTGGTCTTCCCTTCCTTTATAGGCTATCATGTCGTTCGCCCTAACTCGTCTTGAGTCTCGTTGGGCTTTCCTCCTAAACGGGCTTTAGAGTTGGCCTGTTTGACGTCTCTGTCAGTCGGTTCCAAACGAGCCGTTTTAGCCGTGTGGCTAAAGATTTTCCGAAGCCGAGCCGCTCCTTCCTTCTTCAGGGATCGCGTAAATCGTCTTGGCGAATTAGGTTTCCTCATTTGATGGGCCTTGCAGGAAGGGTAAAACCTATCTCCCACATCAACCGAAACCAAAAGCTACAGATGGACTCAAATATAGCGCGACCATACTTCTAAAAGAAAGTGAAAATAGTAAAATTGTTCTTCACTTTTTAAAATTGTAATAGAAAGATAAACTTTATTAAATTCGAAAAGAATAATAATTTTGTTTATGTTTTTATTGTTTTGTCTCCCTTCATTTTCTTTATCTTTGTTCTTATTGTTTCTTTATTGGACTGGTTAGAACCGATGTGTAAATAATATTAATTTAAATTTTGAGTTGACTATAGTGCATACTATGTCCAAAACCTTATCCTTTAATTGTCATGAGGATGGATGGAAATGATCAATTGGTCAGATAGTACTACTCTCAGCAATGATTTTGAATGTTATTATCGCCAAATAATAATGGTGATAGGCCAATACGTTTAGTGGAAGAAAACAGAAGTAAAATATGAAGTAAAAGAATAACGATGTTCACTGCATTATCCATACTATTAAAATTGACCCGGCCTGGTTCTTGCTGTTTGGCAAAATCTATCAATTTACAAGCTTAATTAGAATTTGAATATCAAGGAAAAAAAGGATATCAAGAAGTCAAAAAAAAAAACAAGTCCCGTCAGTTGTATATGTTGGCGCAAAAAAACCCCAAAATCCATCTTTCAAATTATAAATTGCCTTTTTATCAAAAGAATAATATATAAATTGCCTTCTAGATCAGGTATCAAACTCTGGCTCTCTGGAATATATATATATATATACATATACATATACATATACATATATATATGTTAGTTTTAGCCACTGTGTCGTAGTCAAATTTTAAAATCCGTTTTTTAAATATATAACATTATTTTTGGTGTTTAAAATGTGTTTTACCAGCTGTAGCCCGGCCTTACAAATTAACACATAAACTTATGAGGTGAGGTGTGAATTTTTTTATTTAAAGGTAAACTAGGATAAGACATATGCTCTGTAAAAGGTAAATTTTTATGATAGATATATAAAATATATAGTATTGACACGAAGTCATGTCAGCAGTCACTTGATTTTATAAAAGGTGGATATTTTTGTTTAACAACAGGTTCTATTTAGGTCATACTTGGTTTGGTTTATTTGGGTTTAAGATAATCTTAACCAAAGTCAACTCAAATTAGTTTGGTTTGGTTTTACTTCGGTTTGGTTTTATTTGATTCGATATAATTTGGTTTTGTTTGTGTTTGTTCAGTTCAGTCAAGTTGACTTTATTTAGTTTTCTTCTTATTTAGTTACAAATATAATTTATAAGAACATAAACAAACTATTATCATTTGATACTAAAACATTATTTTTTCATATTTAAATATAAAACTAGAGATGTAATTCATTAATTTAATATTATTATATTCAAACCTAATATAAATATAATAAGTAATTTTCGGGGGTGTTAGTGAGAACAACATTTATAATGATTATTAGAATTTGAGAAGTCTATAGTTATTGGCAAATAGATTGTAACATTTTTTTTAAATCAAATGTTATTGGATTGATGATTCTTTAATGACATATATAATCCATTGTTATTCAAAAAGTATGAATTTTAAAGATTCTTAATTCTATCAAAATCTAGTGTTATTGAGATTTGATTTTTTAACATTTTAACTCATAAAACAAGACTTTCAAATTATTGCATAAACATTATTATAAAATTGAGTTCCTTCCCTCCTCCTTGCGCCACATGTGCGTCCACGTCACAAATTCGCTTCATGAAATCGCGACACGTGTCACTACATCAAAAACTCATCACTTTGTTAACTGAATATATCTCTTCGCATTTCCATATTCAAATAGTGTGTAACTGCCATTTTAATGCACATCAATAAACGCTTATGTATATAAAGAGATCCATTAAGTCTTTGTCCTGAAGCTTTTCCATAGGAGTCCAATATGTTTAAAATTTCCTTGCACTGTCTCACTTCTGCTTTGCAAACGAAAAGGCTATCATCCGCAAAGAGAAGATGTGAGATCCGGGGGCTGGTCCGGGCAACACGTAATCCCAAGATGCGCTGCTCTTCCTCCGCTCCTCGAAGGAGGGAGATCATAGCTTCAGTGCACAATATGAAGAGGAAAGGGGATAATGGATCACCCTGCCTCAACCCTCTCGTGGGGGTAATTTTACCCCTGGGTTCGCCATTGGTGATCACCTGATAGGAGACCGATGTAACACAGAACATCAAAAGGTCAACCAACTTTTCCGCAAAACCCAAGCGTAGCATCAAGTTACGAATGAAACTCCATTCTACCCTGTCATATGCTTTGCTCATGTCCGTCTTAATTACCATGAATTTTTCTCTAGCTCTGGTATTTGTCCGAAGAGCATGGAAATTCTCTTGAGCTAGCAAAATATTGTCTGTAATCAACCGTCGTGCCACGAATGCAGACTAAGTCTCTGAAATCAGGTCAGGAAGAAACTTCTTGAGTCGTTTAGATAATAATTTTGAGATGATCTTGTAACTGACGTTACAAAGGCTAATAGGCCGAAACTCCGACATCTAATATTATTTCCTTTTATTCTTCTAATTTTAAGAAATTGTAATAGAAAGATAAACTTTATTAAATTCGAAGAATAATAATTTTGTTTATGTTTTTATTGTTCTGTCTTTTTTTTTTTTGCTAAAATGTTTTTATTGTTCTGTCTCCCTTCATTTTCTTTATCTTTGTTCTTATTGTTTCTTTATTGGACTGGTTAGAACCCATGTTTAATAATACTAATTTAAAGCTACAGATGGACTCAAAAACAGCGCGATCATACTTTCTAAAAGAAAGTGAAAATAGTAAATTGTTCTTCATATTTTTTTTTTAAAATTTACACTCTTTATAGAGAATAATTTTTATAATATTATTTCCTTTTATTCTTCTAATTTTAAGTAATTGTAATAGAAAGATAATCTTTATTTAATTCGAAAAGAATAATAATTTTGTTTATGTTTCTATTATTTTGTCTCCCTTCATTTTCTTTATCTTTGTTCTTATATATTGTTTCTTTATTGGACTGGTTAGAACCGATGTGTAAATAATACTAATTTAAATTTTGAGTTGACTATAGTGCATACTATGTCCAAAACCTTATCCTTAAATTGTCATGAGGATGGATGGAAATGATCAATTGGTCAGATAGTACTACTCTCGGCAATGATTTTGAATGTTATTATCGCCAAATAATAATGGTGATAGGCCAATACGTTTAGTGGAAGAAAACAGAAGTAAAATATGAAGTACAAGAATAACGATGTTCACTGCATTATCTATACTATTAAAATTGACCCGGCCTGGTTCTTGCTGTTTGGCAAAATCTATCAAGTATCAATTTACAAGCTTAATTAGAATTTGGATATCAAGAAAAAAGAAGGATATCAAGAAGTCAAAAAAAAAAAAACAAGTCCCGTCAGTTGTATATGTTGGCGCAAAAAAAAGCCCAAAATCCATCTTTCAAATTATAAATTGCCTCTTTGATCAAAAAAAATATATACAAATTGCCTTCTAGATCAGGTATCAAACTCTGGCTCTCTGGAATACATATATATATATATATATATATATGTTAGTTTTAGCCTCTATGTCGTAGTCAAATTTTAAAATCGGTTCTAAATATATAACATTGTTTTTGGTGTTTAAAATGTGTTTTACCAGCTGTAGCCCGGCCTTACAAGTTAACACATAAATTTATGAGGTGTGAATTTTTTTATTTAATGGTAAACTAGGATAAGATCTTTGCTTTGCGCAGGATGAATTTTTATGATAAATATATAAGACATATAATATTGACACAATGTCACGTCAGCAGTCACTCAATTTTATAAAGGGTAGACATTTTTGTTTAACAACAGGTTCTATTTACGTCATGTTTGGTTTGGGTTTAAGATAATCTTAACCAAAGTCTACTCAAATTAGTTTGGTTTGGTTTGTGTTTAATTTGATTTTACTTCTTGGTTTTGTTTGGTTCGATATAATTTGGTTTTGTTTGTGTTTATTCAGTCCAGTCGAGTTGATTTTATTTAGTTTTCTTCTAATTCAATTACAAATATAATTTATAAGAACATAAACAAATCATCATTTGACACTAAAACATTATTTCCTTCATATTTAAATGTAAAGCTAAAGATGTAATCCTGTAATTTAATATTATTATATTCAAACCTAATATAAATAATAAGAAATTTTTCGATTTGGATGTTAATGTATGAGATTCATACCATTTTATTTTTAGTTGTGTGTTTTCTTTGATATTTGTTCTGTTTATTCTATTCATTTTGAAGTAAATATATAAATTGTTTTTAGTCGTTTAGGATAAATGATTAAATTTATTAAATCTTAATAGTATTGTGGCATATTTAATTAATCTCACTAAAACCACTTTGGTTTTGTGGTTTTGTTCGGTTTAAAACCAACCAAAATGAACCAATTGGATTGATAAAATCTTGAACCAACTGGTTTAGACATATACTTTAGTTTAGTTTAGGTCAGTTTGAGTTCTGTGGGTCTATTTGATTTGGTTTGGTTCCGTATTCTTGGCCACCTTATTAACTCATATTCTGAATAAATACAATTGGAATAAAAATGATCAATTGTATAGTAGCTTAATAACATTTATTATAAGGTCCGGTGCATATATTAGCAAGGATTCGCAAGTTAATTTTGGAGAAACTACGGCAAAGAGGGCTGATTGATGCATGTAATATATGAACTTTTCTTTATAATAAAAACTTCTCAATCACTGCAATCAATCAAAAGGAAAAATTTATAAACCAATTTTTTTCATTAATATTAATATAAATTTTAGTGGAGCATTCGAATAATTCAGATATTGATAATATTAATTGCATGATTTTAGTTACCTTATAATCTTAGCTTGTTCACCAATCTTTCTAATTAATAAAAACATTTCTTTTACTTAAAGTTATATACTACATATATTAATTGCATGCATCAGACTTGTTATAACATCTGAAGTCCATGAGGAAAAAATGTATCAAAGGTTTTTTTTAAAAAAAAAAAAATCATCATAATTGTTGTGAATCGAGAGAGAATAAGGAATTGGTTGTATCTTATTCATAACATAATGTGCCATTTATATAGGGAATTACAAGATAGATAAACCGTCATAAATAAATTGGAAATAGTACAAATTTTAAATCAATAAGGAAAAAGTTAAACCGCCTAAGTGAAAAAGAAAATTATCTCTTTGGTTATTGCATTCACTAATTGGTTCATAACATTCCCCCTTGAATGTTATAACCATTAAGAGCTTGTAATACGCTTTGGATGTTGCCTCATTAAAACTTTTCCAGGAAAACCCAATGGGACAAAACCATGGATAAGGAAAAAGAGTACAACACGTATTACTCCCCCTGATGTGTACCTCGCTGAATGTCTTTCAGTCGATGCATCCCGATCTGATGCGTAAGCTTCTTGAATGTCGAGGTTGGAAGTGACTTGGTGAATAGGTCGGCTCTGATATATTGGGTCATGTCCCTTTATCAGATGATATAAGGTATTCTGAGACAGCTTGTACATGTCCCACGAAAACAGTAATATCTCAAGTTCCATCTTCTGGAATGACTTGATCCAAAGTGGAGACGAAAATAGACTCAAAGATCTTTCTCTAGACAACAAGTTCATATTTTAATTCCATACAGAAGATCTCGTTTGATTGACAAACTTTCGACCTTTCGATTTTGTCTCGCAAATGGAATGTGTCCTTGATTCTTTTCAAGTATGATTGATCTTGATCATTCTCTCTTGATTCTCTAAATCTCAAAAATACTTTAAGAGATTGATAATATTCCTCTTTAGGTATCTTTGTGTTCTTTGTTGCCTCGTTAAATCCTTGACATGAAAAAACCCAGTGGGATAAAAATCATGATACGGAAAAGAGTACAACCAAGCACATCATCATATTCTCCCCCTGGAAGCATCAGCTCTTCGGGAAAAGTATTCTCACGTACATATCATCCTATATCATTTCTTTAATGAATAAACTCGTTTGATTGTCGAATAATTTCTTAAACCATTGGACTTCTTGTCCATAATATTAGTTTCACACAAAAAGGTCATATCTTGGTCTATATGGAACCATGTCCAAATTTCCTTTAAAGACAATCTTTTAAACTTTCATACTGTATATACGAGTTATTCCTCCTCTTCTTATAAGATTTACTAGTATGACCATTCTTCTTGCCATACAGAATCACATCTTTCAATTATGAAAGAGATTAGGAAAAATTAAATATCATGTCATTTCATGACCAAGAATTATTTCCTTTATATGTTCAATATACTCACGCGGTAATGTTCTCGAAAACTAACAATTGCTGCTTCTAGCAGTCTAGATCCTTATGGGGTTCACTGCTTCTTGCAGTTTATATTCTTTTGGATCTTTCACATAAATTTAATTGTTCCAGTGGCTCTCAATTCTTTTTCTTTGTTGCTAGACTAAAGAAACTTGAAAGTTGATGCTTCCACCACATGATGATGTGTTTCTTATAATAATTTCAGGTCTTTGTGAGAACTCTTGTGAAACTACTCTTTTGCATCTCACAACTTTTCATCATCTCATTCTTTCTTTCATATAAAGACCCATTTATGTGCCACTTGTTTTACACCATTAGGTGTGCAGACTACCGGTCCGAATACTACTCTTTTTCCAAGAGATTTAGTCCCACATCTATTGCTTATTTATATTTTGGCCAATTATTTCTTTGTGTACACTTTTCAATAGATGGTTCATGATCCTCATTCTCATCAACTGCTACATTGCATACATAAATATTAACGATGTCGATTTGATATCGGTTTTAGACATGACATAGCTATTTAAGATTTTTTTATTCTCAGGTACTTTAATTTCTTTCTTGTCATGTTTCTTATCTCTTCTAGAGATCCTTAATATTTCATTCCTCAATTCTGCCATTCTCATTTAAGCTCCTTCTCTTTTCCGAGGATTTTTTTTTAAAAACCGATAGGTCTATCACACTTCAGGCGTTCTTTAGACTTATTAGCAGTTTGATATTGTCCTTCTGGGACATCTATTTTAACTGGAGCATTTACATCTGGTGTTTGTGACTTAATCACTCTGTTAAGGTCAGAAAATGAATCTGGCAACTCATATATTAATCTTTGTAATAGAATTATCTCCATACATTCATTTTGGACTTATAATCACGCGTTTTAGTCCAAGGATCAATGATAATTCATTTCAACTCATTTATTTTTCAGCTGTTTCTTTTCTCCCCTTAATGTTGGATAGACTAACTTTTGATTCTTTCTTATAAAATCTTCTAGATTTTTATCATCAATGGAGACAATATACAACATATTCATAACCTCATTTGAGGTCCCATATTTTAACGGTGTGGTGGAGCAACTACAACTTATCCAAATTTTTGTAGATGAGGATCTTTGGTTCCTGACCCAAAACCAATTTAATGGGGAGAGTTATTAATTACTCTTTGGCATTATGCGAATCAATGCTGCTGCGTCTTATGTACGAACATTAGCTACAATATGTTCATCATGTATCTCCACATGCATTAAATAATCATCAAAGACTTATGAATTCACCATTTTTACTAATTAGTCTCGCAAACTTAGGTTGCGGATCAATAACAAGGATACATACGACCTGCTTGTCGATGCATTAATTATAAACATATGGTTGATGATCAGTCCACCAGTGGGTGATCAAGCCCACTAACATCTCCTTGTATAAATAGATTTCAAATCTATTTGACTGGTGAAATCGTATTCTTGTATTGCCTTGCAAGCAAGCAGCATATAGCATATCATTTGTAAGAATCTTCTGGTTCTTTAACGAATGTCCATATGATATATATCTTTCGCATCATTATTAAACTGGGATGGCATAACCGGTTTGCCAGACATTACACTTTTGGTAAACTTCTGGTTTACTATTACATTTATCTCCATTTCTAATCATTGTGTAGTACAATACAATATTCTCTTGGGTAATACTTCTGATTGAAGGTTTTCAATATTTCTCTTTACTTATTGTCTCAACATTATTAGATTCCAAATCCCTTGGTTATTTTATAAATGACTCATTAAGTCTATTTTCAGTGTGAACATACTTCTGGATGTTCCACTTACTAGGGATGTGAGATTCTCTAATTCTCCCCCTCGAGATGGTAACACTGCTTTTTGTCAATCTCGAATTGAATCTCAACTAAAAGTCAACAACATACCCAACTTAAGGTCATGTTTTATATCTTAGATCCTTTTGACCTTTGAGACTTGTGAAAGTATAACGTATTAATGATTTTAAACTGCATTTCCATAGACAAATATGTATCTGCTCTTTTAGAGCTTCCAAGAGTGATTGTACTCACAATCGTTTCTTTTCTCGTCAGAGAAGTATTCTTGAGAAAGAAAAAAACTTATTGGGATCTATCTTGACCATATCCACATTCATATTCAATATAAAACATGTTAAAACTATCAATTTAGCATGCGGTTTCTATCTCAAAAACATTCAATCAGATCAATCAATCAATTTCAGCAAGCGGATTCTATTAACCTAATCATGCAATTCTTTTATATCAACCTAGCTTGCAAACAAGTCATAAACAATCTCAATCAATCCCAGGAAACAATCAGTCCATTTAAATCCTTTAATCAGTATGATTGTTCTTATGCAATATGTTTATATGCATCTAGCAACTTAACAACCGTTTATGATCTATCAACTTAACAGACAATCAAATCTAACCAAAATCTAATTCCTCATTGATTAGGGTTTATCTAAAATTAGGGTTAGGGTTCTAGGATTCCTATTTTTTTAGGGTTCATGGAAAATTTACCTTATCCTTCAATTGGATTGAATGGACTAATGATTTGAGAAAGATCATGCGGATAGGATTTCATGAAATCTCTATGAATTCCTTTTTTTTATCTGAATGGAAAAGAGAGTTTGATCGCACGGGCAGCAACTCCTCTCGGCTTGAACTCCTTATTGATATTAGATTTTAATTCCCTCGGCTCATGAAACAACACGAGGAGCATTAGATAATATGAACGCCATAAGCTAACCAGATAACATGAATCAACTAAGGTATGATAAACGTATTTTGCACAGGAGTTGAGTTCGGCTAGAAAATCCTTGTTGGAATCGGATTTGGTTTCCAAAGCAAATCGGCGCGCACTGTATCTGTGCGTGAGGGCGCGTTGGTGGTCAGATCGACAAGAGGATTGCACTGACGGATTCGTCTCGGCGAGGGATTCGATTTGATATCTTGATCGTTTTCTGGTTCCTCACGGTTTGAGAGAACGGCCTCTTTGAAGTTCCGAGGCAGATTCATTTGTGTTTAGGGTTTGATGATTTTCGAATGAGTTGAAGAATATTTTGTGGGGACTTAGGGCTAGAGGTAATCGTGCTGATAACGTGTTGTGAATAGAGAGAGAATAAAAAATTTGTTGTCTTATTCATAACATAATCTGTCCTTTATATAGGGAATTACAAGATAGATAAACCGTCATAGATAAATAGAAATAGTACAAATTCTAAATCAATAAGGAAAAAGTTAAACCGTCTAAGTGAAAAAGGAAATTGCCTCTTTGGTTATTGCATTCACTAATTAGTTCATAATAATAATCATTAATTAGTTTTGCGAAAAACCAATATTACGGTCTAACCATCACTGAATATGTACGTGTAATGTATATACGTTAGATCACAATATGGTCAATACTTTCAATCTTTTTTTTTGGCGAACACAATACTTTCGATCTTGAAAACGTTAATACATGGAATTGTATTAAACATAACTAATATTATGTAATGCATCCCATATGTAATCCGGTGATATAAATTTTCCTGACTTACATTTTCGTGTACTGTATCAAAAGATAATTCTGTATAAATTGGTGGACAATTATATGTCACATTATTTTTCAATTTAGATTTAACGTTTAAATAGCATTCTAGAGAATGGTATTAAAAATACATTATTAAGTATATTTAAATTTAGTTATATGATTATAAACGAATTCTATTATATGTTTTAGAATGGTATTAATTTGATAAAAGTTGTTAATAATATTAAAGAACAATCACATATTGTGATACTTTTTTGACATCATTAAAATAATAATATTAATCATATGTTATGGCTGCATAAAATAATACTAAAAATAATATACACGATCATATGTATATATAATCATATATTATGATTGCATAATTTATAAATATTTTTGTTAATGACGTGACTTACAAAATAGTTAATGACTTACAAAATAATTATATATGTTGTTAATAATTATTAGATTAAAAGGTTAAAAAATTATAAATCAATTGGTATATTTAATTATATTTAATTTATTGGTCTTGAATACAGATTTTTTAATTTAGCATATATTAATAGTAAACAAATTTGAAATTCTCCTTAAAAATAGTATATTGTTAATGTTATTAAGATATTAATAAGATATATTTGTGATTATATTTATTATAAAACTAAAAGATAGGATAACTAAATGTGATGATTTTCTAAGAGATGGTTTAAAATAAAATATCACACATGAAAAAAGTCATGACTTCTGTGTTAATATATAAGATGTTCCGCCAATAACATAGAAGTTCATTTGTCTTCTGAGAAACGATTATGAGAAATGAATACATGTATCCAGTAACTCAAAATGTATACATGTCATTTGTAAGATTGAAGCAAACATTTTGTTCTCATCGGTTTATGTAGACTCATCCTTTTGAGATTATTTTTGTAGGTTCATTTCAAATATGTAACTGAATAAAGATTATAGAGTTCAAAACCAAGATGGTATGCTCCAATATTGCAACATTGGGGTTGGTATATTTTGATAAAACCTCGTTTTATTATAAGAATAAAGTTAATGGGGTACATCTGTTTAAGGAAATAATCTAGGGGTTCTTTCAAAAGTAACCTACAAATTCAATTCAACCACAAAACCAACTTTTTTTTTGTCATTACTATTCATCATTGAAAGTTCCTATCCATCCTCATATTTTTCTCTTATTTACAAAATTGCCATTATTAATTAATTTTTTAATAATTTCGAAAATATCAAAAAACCTATAACACCCTAAACATTTCTTCTTATTTACAATAGTGCCATTATCATCAATTTTCCAACCACCATTAACAACCAATTTTAAACTCGTTACACCTCCACAATTCAACTTTCAACCACTTTTCTTTGTTTCTAAACAAACAAATCTTCATTTCCTCTCATTTCCTCTCCATTTTCATCTAAAAAACTCTAATACCTTTCTTTTTCATCTAAAAAACTCTCCATTTTCAACCACTTTTTTTTATGGGTCGTCAAAGTTCATTCTTTTAGCTCCTATTTGGAGCTTGAACTGTGGAATAAGGTGGAAACGAGTTTTACACTGCAAAAAGGTAATTATTTACATGGTTTCCATCATTTTTAAGATCTATGTCGCGAAAGTAGACTTACAGGTATGTCTACACATAAGTGTAGACTTACGTTGCGGTCTACAAGTCAACGCACAGGTTAGTTTTGTAATTGACCAAAAATAAATTTTTTTGTAAAGAAGACTTTTTTGGAAGTCTACTTCTTTTCCTTTGATAACAAAAACCAAAAAGTGCGTAGACTTACTAAAAAGTCTACAGAAAGAGGTTGGTTTTGTATTTGACCTAAATTTGGACTTTTCAAAATAGACTTCTCGAACAGTCTACAGAGTGTAGATTGCCAGTGAAGTCTACAGAAAGTCAGTTTTGTATTTGACCCTAACTTTGACTCCGTTGAATAGGTTAGTTATGTGTTTGACTAAAATGTTAAAAAGTTGACCATTATGGAAAAAAGCGTAGACTTCTTATTCAGTCTACTAAACTCGAAAAAGTAGACGCATATGAAGTCTATTATTTTATTTTGGTCAAATGCAAACCTAACCCATCCGATTTTTGCGTAGACTTCGTAAGACGTCTACGGATGTGTAGACGTTCGTCTAAGTCTATATATAGAAAGTCAAATTTGGTCAATTGCAAAAACTAACCTGTTCCAAAAAATAAAAAAATGTAGACTCTATATGAAGTCTACTTTTCAAAGTCAAATCTGGGTGAATTCGGTCAATTGCAAAACTAACTTTTTCAAAACGTGACCTGAAAAACAAGTCTACATGTATAAAATCACAACTTTTATTTCAAATAAAGATATAACCCGTGAATTTGGCAATTGCAAAAACTAACCCAAACAGTAGACCTACATGATAGTCTACATAAGTAAATTGACACGAAAGTCTACGTTTTTGTTGATAGAAAAGAAAGTCTACACTAGAAAATCTATGAAAAGTGAATTTGTGTAGTATTCATAATGTATTTTCAAGTTTTTTTTGTTTGAAAGTGTGTATTAGTAAGTAATAATGGTCCTTACTATTTTTAAAAGATAATCATTTATAATTATGAAACTATTAATTTTTCGGTTTGAGCATGTAATTAGCTAACATGTGTAGACGTCTTTGGAAGTCTACGTTTATAATTTTATCAAACATGAAATTATGACTTGTATTGTTGCTTTGGATGTTGTTTTATGTGTTGAACTTATGTTGGATTTGTGTGTTTATAGTCAGTGTTGAACTTATGAGTTGTATTGTTGCTTTGGATGATGTCTTATGTGATGAATGTTGAGTTTGTAGGTCTTTTGACAGGTTTATTACATGTCTGCTTTTGGCCGAGCAGACTTACATTTTAATCTTCTTTTAACGTAGACTTCTTGGTTAGTCTACTGTATTTTCGTTGAATTTGTGATGAATATTTTGAAAACAAGAATAATACTGATAATATTTGATACAAAAGAAGCTGCATGATAGTCTAGCAGCAGACTTAAATATTAGTCTTCTTTTACAGAAGACTTTCACAGAAGTCTGCTGCATGCAAATTATATAGTCTGTTAGAGCCACAAGTCTGGTACAAAAGCCTACTACATCAATTTTAATTGTTTGGTTGATTAGAGTATCTTGTGTAAAAATTGACAGCTAACAAAAATTAATAATATCATACAAGTGAAACACAACTAAAAAATGAATACAATATTTATAAATTATGCATCAAAGAATTATTTACAAATGAATATTTTATTATGAGAAATTATTACAAATCATTTTATTAAAAATATGTTTTTTGTGTATTTGATTTTTCATAATCTTGATGCCTCAAATAAAGTCTTGGAAAAGACTACCTGCAAAATAAGACAAAGTTATGAGAAAAACATAAGAAAAATATAAATCATATTTTAGTAGACTTTTTATTAAGTCTACTTAAAGTTTATGGTTAAGTAGACTTTAGTTGAAATCTACACTAGCGGAAAATTTTCAGATCTGTTAGTGTACATTTAGAAAATTTAAATACTTTTTTTGTTCTGGAAAGTATTTAAAAATAGTTTTTTGTCAACTTTGTAGTTAAGAAAAAAACATAAAGTATGAATCTATAAATTAGGTTCAATAAAAACAAAAAAAATATACCTATAATTAATAAGTGTAAATCTTACATTTTTTTAAGATGATTTGAAAACATTGGAGGAGAATACCTGCAAAATAAGATAAAATAAAATCATATTACAGTAAACTTCTAATGCAATCTTCTTAAAGACAAAATAGTAATAAATTAAAGACATATAGTTTGAATATGTAATTTTATTTAAATATAAATATAAAAACACATATTTAAGATTTATAGATGTAAATCTTATATTTTTGGGAGGAGGAGATAACAACCATGGAGAAAAATATCTGCAAAACCAGATAAAATTATTTAAAGAACATAAGAAAATTTAAGGTCATATTTTTGTAGACTTCCAATGAAGTCTACTTAAAAATTTGTGGTTTAGTAGACTTCATATGAAGTCTACTAACCTTAGCTTATAAGCAAACTTTAGAAGTCTACACTATCTGATAATTTTCAGATATGGAAAAATGTGTACATTTTTAAATGTGAATCTAGTTTTAAATCTGGAAATACTTCAAAAATATAATTTATAAGATAAAATAGTAGCAGATTAAATGCACAGAGATTAATCTATAATTTTATTTGAATATAAACATATAAATACACATTTAAAATCTATAGATCTAAAACTTACATTTTTAGAAGAGAAGATGAAAATCATGAATGATAATACCTACAAAAAGATAATATTGTGAGAAAAAAATAACATAAAATTACACATTTAAAATCTATAGATCTAACACTTACACTTTTAGAGGAGAATATGAATACCATGAATAATAATACCTACAAAAAAAATAATATTGTGATAAATAATTAACATAAAATTGCACATTTAAAATTTACAGATCTAAAACTTACATTTGTAAAGGAGAAGATGAAAACCATGAATCATAATACCTAATATAACAAGATAATATTATGAGAAAGATATGAGAGAATTAAGAGAATTTTAGAGAGAAGGGAGAGAGTTTTAGAGAGTGAGATATGCAGCCATTTTGGAGAGAGGTTGTGTAAATTTCATTTATATAGGAAGACAAAAATGAAACTAGGTTAAAATTTACTTATTAATCAGACTTCTTTTGAAGTCTACTAAAATTAAAATTTTAGAGTATATTTTATTGTAACTTAGTAGATCTCCTAGGAAGTCTACTATGATAATTTCATTATTTATTTTTTCTTTATTGTTTTGATAATTTTAATATATGATTTATTAAATTTTTTTCTTTAACTTTAATAATTATAGTATATGATTTTACATTTTTATTCTTAAGGAACTCAACTTAATTTAAAAATAATGATATTTTGTAAACAAAATTTAAAAATGCAGACTGAAAAAGACGTCTCCAGATATAAAGACTGTATTGTAGGTCTACGAAACCCTAAACCACAAAACTCAAACCCTAAATGTTAAGGCTTGGTTTAAATTGGATTAGGTTAGAATTTACTTGGTTAAATCCGATTAGATTAAGTTCGATGAGAATAGACCTCAAAGTCAGTCTACACTCACTAAAGTAGACGTATTTGTAAGTCTACGAAACCCTAAATTACAAACTCAAACCCTGAATGTTAAAGCTTGGTTTAAATTGGATTAGGTTAGAAATTACTTGGTTAAATCCGGTTAGGTTAAATTCGATGGGAATAGACCTTAAAGTCAGTCTACACTCACTAAAGTATACATATTTGTAAGTCTACGAAACCCTAACCACAAAACTGAAACCCTAAATGTTAGTTTGATAATCAAAAGAGTCCCAATTGTATTGTTTCAAATATTAACTTTACAAATTATAAACTACTCAGTAATAATATGCTAATTTAAATCAATAAAACAAAAAAAATTGTCAATCTAAATCTAACCCTAAGGATCTAACCATTAAAGGTATAACATGCTATGATCTTTTGTTACTAAACCATAAACATTGTCTCACATGGTTACCAAATCAACATATATTCTTTTCAATTGTTCACTTATATACAATTTTAGTTTATAAACTTCATATTAACCCTTACATTGATGATTAATGGATAATTTCACAAATATTATTTTTATACATTTCTAAAATTAATTAACTAGATAAAATCACAATGCAGACTACAGAATAAGTCTACAGAGTAGACTGTGTATTACGTTTACAGATATGTAGACTATTTTTGTAGTCTTACGAAGGACAGAACCGTAAAATGGCATTCTGGTTTTTTGTTTGTTCATAAGGGGTAAATAGTAGTTTTAACATCCCTTTAGGTTGGTTTTGCAATTGATTGAATATGGGGCCTACTTTTAGGGTTGCAATCACTATTTGGGTTGGTTTTAGCAATAATCCCAATAATCTATGATAACATCTCTAGAGAAATAAAAATTAGACTAAGGTTTGTCCAAATGCTTTATAATGATGCCACATTAGCAATTAGAAGATGTATTGGGATGACACCTAAACAAGATCATTTTATAATTAGTACAAAATTGAAGTTATAACTATTTAAAAGATCTTCAAGTAATATATAGGGGATGAGAGATTCTGAACAGAAGTCCGGACTGATGCTTAAAGCATGTGAAAGATCATCCATTTTTTGCTATTCAAAGTCTTAACAATGGTCAGATCCTAGTAGTTGTACAGAAGCAGAGGGGCTCGAACATTTGTACTCCAATACATTGATAAGTTCTTCTATCACTAGACCATGGTTTAGTCGTAAATGGTGAATTATTAGTATGAAAGCTAACGTCTATTGGCCCGTATGGCTGTAGCTAAATGGTAGGCGAGATTGGGGAATGTGCTAAAACACTTTCTTCGTGTTTCTAGCCTCCTTTAAAAAATCACAATCATGTGGAAAATTTGGATTTGAGCTTAAGCTCAATTAGTTTACATGGTAGTTCGATAATGGGTAATCCAGATATCCTAACATTAGATGGAAAGCATTCCAAATTTTAGAGAGAAGTCCACACTGTAGAACTAAAACATTTTTACCAAAATTGTTCGGATCAATCGATAAGGTATATCAGAAAAAAGCTATGGTCTATTCAAACCCAATTTATTTAAGCTAAATGGTTGTTGTCATACTTCCATGTTCTGCCAGTTGCCTTATCAAGCTAATAAGAAGAAGAACGTTTGCTCAAAGTAAATGCTATGGGCGAACATTTGTTCATTGTGTAACTATTTCCTTTCACGTGCTTCAACTATTAAAGGTCACTGGCACTAGAAGACATCAATGTCTACATGTAACAATTACACATTTCAGTTGATCATATAGTCTCCCTGATGAAGCATACATATGAGTTATGATAAGATGAACAAGACAGTTTCTTTTAAAGGAAGGCCGAGAAAGAATTTTCATTAAGCTCGTCTCTGTTTTAGAGAGATACATAGGTACAACACATTCCTATCAGCAATCAAACGAAAAACTAGCCTTATACTCGCCAGCAAAAACCGTTTTAACTGCCTTAAGATCTCACTCTGTTTTCTTCTCTGATCTTCCTATCACTCGTTTACAACTCTCACTTTCATATATATACATCGCAGAACAATTAAAAATCAAATTAAATGGTATAGTAACAAAGAATGTTTCTATAGTAATAATACCTTCTCTTGTTATGTCTTCCTCTCTCGGCCATCCAGTTTCTCAACATAGTCTCTCCTCAGTTTCAACTTCATCTGCTTGGTAATGCATCAGTTTCTCTAGCTGTGGTCTAAGTGCCGTGTTGCAAAACTCTTCATACTCTTCTATAAACCCTCCTTTCTTCTTCACTTCAACCACCACAAGCGACGATGTCAACTCAAATATCTCAACCTTAATAGTCAACGGTCCTTTAGCCCCTTCTCTACACCCTTCTAGCCTCACGCTCCAATCCTTCTTCCTCACTGTAAAGTTAGCCACCTTCGCAATATCTTCAAGTTTCGATATGATCTTTGTAACGGGAGCAGCAGATACAAACCTGGCTCCTTGTCCACCTTCTTCAAACAAACCGGAAAGATCAAACCCTGTAGAGAACGATATGATGTCAAATGCGTTTAGGCTCGAGGGTCTTGGCATTGAACCAACCCTTTTGATATCAAGTGCATTTAGACTCGCGGGTCTAGGCATAGAACCAACCCTTTTGATATCAAACTCTAGGTCTCCCTCTGAAGATACAGATGATCTGCCTGATGACAATGATGATGATGAATCGTCATCATCATCATTGTCATCCTCTCGGCATAACTTATAGTTTTCGATGTAGAATTTAACATCTTTAAACCCTTTCTTGAACCATCTATGCTCCATGATCTCTGGTATGGTGATTCTAGTATCCGGATTCGTGTCTAGAATCCGGTTCATAAGCTCTTTAAGCTCAGGAGAAAACCATTTAGGACAACGAAACAGTCCTCTGTATATCTTCTTATACATAACCAAAACGTTCTTGTCATCAAACGGTAGGTAACCAGCCATCAAGACAAACAAGATCACTCCACAAGACCAGATATCAGCTTTGGCTGCGTCGTAGCCTTTCCTCGTCAGAACCTCGGGAGCCAGATAAGCCGGCGTCCCGCAAAAAGTTTGGCAGATTTTTTCTTGCCTGAGCTGCTCGGAGACGACGCTGAGACCAAAGTCAGATACCTTAATGTTCCCTTCGTCGTCCAGAAGAAGATTCTCTAGCTTGAGGTCGCGGTGGTAAACACCGCGGCTGTGGCAGAAGGAAACGGACGAGATCAGCTGCTGGAAATATCTCCGGGCGGCTCCTTCTCTGAGCCTGCCTCTAGCCACTTTGTCGAAAAGCTCACCGCCTCGGACGTACTCCATCACGATGTAGATCTTTGTTTTAGTGGCCATGACCTCGAGGAGGTGGACGGTGTAAGGGTGGCGAACGCGGCGGAGGATAGAGATCTCTCGTTTTATGTGACCGGCCATTCCGCTCTTCACGATCATCTCCTTGTCGATGACTTTGATGGCGACGTTCTCACCATTTCTAATGTTCCTGGCTAAATAGACTTTAGCGAAGCTTCCTTGGCCAAGAAGCTTTCCTATTTCGTACTTGTCCATGAGAATAGAGCCTTGTGTGGTTTTTGGACTCCTAGGGTTCTCTGGACCGGTCTCTTTCTTCACATCTTGAGTCACGATTCGACCAAGAAGGCCCGCCATGAACTGCAGCGGCTTTTGGCCAGCGATAGGCAGAAGTGGCAGCTGCGGAGATAGGACTTGAGCCATCGTTGGCTGAGACCTCACAAGAAAACGAACCAAACAAATAAACGAACGAAAATAAGTAATGGTTGGGTTGTCTTGTCTTGGTGGTGATGGTGTCTTAACTTGGCCATTTCGTCTTCGTTTTATAACAGATTTCGAGTTGAGCTTGTTGTATTTTTCTATTATACAATATATTTTCAATATTAATCTGAAAAAGTCATCTCATTTACTTTTATAAAAATATTGCTAGTGATGTTGAAGTTTTAACCTAATCCGTTTTTTTTGTGCCAGCAGATGAACACGTTGGATGGATTATCGAAATTATTTAAGAGACATATACTCTCTCCGTTTCTAAAAGATCAATGTTTTAGATTTTTCACACTTATTAAGAAAAACATAAAATTTTAGTTATCAATGCATTGTTTTTCTTAATTAACGATTTTCCATAATTTTAAACCAATAAGAATTTGATAAATACAATTATATTTTTGGAAATATACAATTTTTCATTAATTAATGTTGTAAAAATGTTTTTTTTGAAACCAATTTTTTTTCTAAAATAGGATCTTTTAGAAACGGAATAAGTATTAAACTAATATGGTTTATCCATTACGCAAAGAGGCAAAGTCAAATGTACAATAACATATTCTGATTTGCTAAGGGACAGATAATAGGGTTGACTTATCAAACCTGTGTGATTCTGGTCGATAAGCAGATCAGAGCTTGTTAGTATGTCGTCACACATCTGTATTTCCCCAGTATAAATTGGAATTTTGTGATAAGTTAAAATTATAATCGTAAAGAAAGATTTGAAGGTGGTATTTGTGGGAACCACGTGGGTGTGGCTGAGCAGGTGCTGACTGTAAGTCGTCGACCTCACGTTGCCATCAAAAGCCAAAGCTACAGAAGGACTCTAAAGAGTCATTGTGATATCTTAATATCTCATATATATGATGTGTATTAATTGTGTGGTTAATACTAATTTTGAATTTCGAGTTGATTATTTTTAGTGCATAGTTATCGTCCACATCTTTATCCTGAAATTGTCATGAGGATGGATGGAAAATTATCAGTTGGTCAGATATTACCCTAGACAATCACTACAAGAAAACATCACTATTCTGAGGGACATATCGAGGGAAAATGAGTTCCTCGGAAATTTCTGAGAAAATACCGAGGAAATACCGAGGAAACCAAGAAATGTGGTTTCCTCGGTATTTCCTCGAAATTTCGAGGAAATACAGTATGATTCCTCGGTAAATTCGAGGATTACCGAGAAAAGGTGTCCGTCGGAAAACCGACGGAGATTTTGAAAATTCCGGCGACTTTTGTAGCCGCTAGAGAGCCGTTGGAGAGCCGTTGGGGATTCGAGGAAATTCGAGGAAGTGTCTGTTTTCCTCGAATTTCCTCGAATTTCCTTAGTATCTCGGCAGATTTCATCTATAAATACAGCCACCCCTCTTCACCTTCATTCACTCCATTTCTTCTCCTTCCCTCCTACTATCACAATTTTATTTCAAAAACATGTCTTCTTCAAATTATTTTCGCTCTTGGATCGATCGACCTCATTTGGATCCGACACGAGATTGCTTACGAAGAATACCAACAAGGTATAACCGAATTCATGGGGTTAGTTCACGACAACCGAAGCGTAAACAGGTAAGTTAAGATGTCCTTGCTCTAATTGTAAAAATAGAAAGGTTATTAAAGAGTGGGATGTTTGGACTCATCTATATTTGAGTGGGTTTACACGGTTACAAAATTTGGTATCATCATGGGAAACTAATTATGAACTTGGTAGTACTAGCGAACCTCACCGGCGGTTAGATTAGAAGAACCAATTAGAACGGATGTAGATTATGGTAAAATGAAGGTGATGGTAAATGATCATTTTAGAGGGAAGATTTACCCAATGCGAAGCTAGGAGATTTTATGATATGTTGGATGCTGGAAAGCAACCATTGTCGAAGGTTGTAGAGATGGTCATTCAGCTTTATCATCCGCTACAAGACCGATGGGCATTAAAACAGATTATAACTTGGCTGAAGACTGTATGGATGCGATAGCTGATTTTGTTAAAGGTATTCTACCCGAGGAAAATGTAGCTCGAGGTTCATACTACGAGGTTCGAAACTCGTAGCGGTGTTGGTTTATCTTATCGTAATAGATGTATGCAGCGATAACTGCATGATTTATTGGAGGCGGATGACCAGCGGATTTCATGCAAGTTTTGTGGGAAGCCTCGTTATAAAGATACGAGTGGAAGAGTTCCAGTGCCATATAAAAGGATGTGGTATTTGCCTTTGACGAAAAGATTGCAGAGGTTGTATCTTTCGAACGACAGCGTAACGAATGAGATGGCATGCGGAGCACTCAACAGATGGTGAGATTAGACATCCTTCGATGCAAAAGCGTGGAAGCATTTCCAATCAAAGTATCCCGACTTTATGTATGAGAGAAGAAATGTCTACCTTGGATTATGTACTGATGGTTTCAGCCCGTATGGGAAGAGTGGAAGACAATATTCTCTATGGCCAGTCATTGTTACACCATACAACTTACCCCCAAACTTGTGCTTGCGGCGAGAGTTTCTGTTTCTCTCCATTCTCGCTCTCGACCAGAGCATCCTAAGAGATCGCTGATGTGTTTCTTCAGCCACTAATATATGAGTTGCAACAACTATGGGCTGAAGGTGCTGAAACATACGATATTTCGTGTAAAGAGAACTTTCAAATGCGGCGTACTAATGTGGACAATAAGTGATTTTCCAGCATATGGTATGTTATCTGGATGGACAACGCATGGGAGGCTATCATGTCCATATTGTCAAGATGACACAGATGCTTTCCAACTAAAGAACGGAAGAAAACGTGTTGGTTTGGTATCCGCAGGCGATTCCTACCACCGATCATCCATACCGCCGGAGTAAGACTTTGTTTAGGAAGAACAAGCAGGTGTTTGATGGTCCACCTGAGGAAGTTAGTGGGAAAGGTTTGAAGACACAACTAAGAGATTTTGGTGCAGCAAGGATGGCGACGCCGGGGACATGAGCAATTCCGGTAGATCTTTGTTGGAGAACTACATAACCGCACAAAAAGTATTTTCTCGGGATCTGCCATCTTGGGAGGATCATCTGCTAAGACATAATTTAGATGTCATGCATATTGAGAAGAACTTTTGACAATCTAATGAACACTATCCTTAACGCTCAAGGTAAAACAAAGGATAATTTGAAGTCAAGACTGGATTTAGTCGATATATGTGCTCGTTGAACTTCATGTTGATGGGAATGGTAGGCTCCTTTTCCCATATACCGACTTGATGGAGAGGGAAAAATGTGTTCTTTGATTGGATTTCAAACGATGTGGAGTTTCAGACGGTTCGCATCTAATTTCGTGCTGTATCGGCGAGAAAGGAAGGAAAGTTTATTGGCTTGAAAAGTCACGATTGCCATGTGTTGATGGAGCGCCTTCCGCTTGCCTTCAAGGAACTATTACTCCGAAATGTTCATGAAGCAATTGCGAGGGATAAGTGCTTTCTTCCGCGATTTATGCACCGATCGGTGACTCTTGAAGGTATTGAAAATCGAAGACTAACATAGCCGTGATTCGTGCAACCTTGAGAAGATATTTCCTCCCTCATTTTTGATGTTATGGAGCATCTTGTTATTCACCGGTAAGAGAATTGGAACTTGGTGGTCCTGTGCAGTATAGATGGATGTATCGTATGAGCGGTATATGTTCCATTTGAAGAAGATGGTGAAAAATTTAAGTAGGGTAGAAGGTTCTATAGTCGCTATCGGATGATCAATGAAGAAATTTCAAACTTTGCCGAAAGTACTACTTTCCGCCAGGTTCAGACCAAAACGAAGACCTGCTCGGCATGATGATAGAGGCTAACGAGCAACATATCATGATAAGGTTCCAGATATTTTCACAGATGTTGGACGACTTAGCGGAAAACCAAAGGACCGTCGACTTCTTGGCGGGGCGAAGTCATTTACAAACATATTTGCTCACCAACCGCTAAGATGTTCTTCAATATGAGAGGTAAGTTTATTATCTTACAAATTTTTATTTTAACAAATTAACATTTATATCTTAATTAATTACATTATTGTCATCACATGTACAGGATTTTCATGGCGGCGGTTCGGATATAGATACGCCACAGAGGAGGAACTAGAAGAAATGAAGCAGAGAGAATTTGCTGGATGGATGTTTACTTATGTGAGTGCCTTAAACAAATTAAAATATCATTTATCACATATTTATACAATTTTATCACATATTTATACTAATTCATTATATATGTGCTATTAATAGGTGTCCTGGTTTAGCCGAGGTGAAACATTTGACGATTGGATACGCGAAATGGTGGTTGGACCAAACTATGTTGTGAAGTCATATCCAAGATTTTGTACTCGAGGATATGCATTCACAACTGAAAAGAGGAGACGTTCGCGTACGACCTATGATGCTGGCGTTTGTTCTGCATCAGGAGATGATGTATACTACGGACACATACATGAGATTATGGAAATCAAGTATTTGGGTATGCTTGGATTGCGCTGTACTGTTTTCTATTGTGCTTGGATTGGGTATGCTTGGCGTTTGTTCGTTTTCTATTCCGAGGAACTAGGGGTTTTGAACCGAAAACTACGCTTATGGATTAAATAACACATATATAACCTTCATTAAGTGTCTTAACCAGATTATGAAGTCAAACTTTGGTGTTTCGTGATGATAACAAACACTTTTACGATTGCATGAAAGAAAACCACACAACATAAGAGAAACAGTTATACACTTTAACAAACGTTAAAGAGAATACGTGCAATTATTGTTGAAATATTTTTATTACATAAATTATGATCATTTATACAAAGAATATTCAATAGTATGCATTACATTTGTATAAGAAATGAAATACGCAAAAAATCGAGGTTTTGAAACCCCAAACCACGGTTCCTCGGAATTTCCTAATTTTTCGAAATTCAGAACATCATAATTTTTCAGTGTTCCTCGAATTTCCTCAGAAAATTCGAGGAAATTCGAGGAACTAGGGGTTTTGAGAAAGCCGAATCTGCGAACGGTTTCCGTCGAATTTATAAATAAACAGATCTCCCTGCGGCCGCATCTCTCAGATCTCTCATCTCTCAAATCTCTCATCTCTCCCTCTCTCGGTCGCCTCTCTCCCTCTCTCGGTCGCCTCTCCCTCTCTCCCTCTCTCCCTCTCTCCCTCTCTCGGTCCCCCACTCTCCCTCTCTCGGTCGCCTCTCTCCCTCTCTCCCTCTCTCGGTCGCCTCTCCCTCTCTCCCTCTCTCCCTCTCTCCCTCTCTCCCTCTCTCCCTCTCTCGGTCGCCTCTCTCCCTCTCTGAATCATGTAAGTATATGAATGGATTGAATGGATTATGTTTTTTCAATGGATTAGGGTTTGTTAGATTATAATTTCGATTTTAGGTTGTTTGTTAGATAGTTTAGGATTGAATGGATTGAATGGATAGTTTGGAATTTTTGGAATTTTTTGTTTTGTTAGAAATCAAAAACGTTTTTGTATTTTAAAACGTTTTTGATTTTTAAAATGTTTTTCGATTTTTAAAAACATTTTTCATGTTTCCAGTAATAAATTATATATAATAAAACGTTTTTAAAATTTTTTTAAAATATTTATAAACCTTTTTTATGTTTATAAATGATTAATAATTTTTTATACATATATATATAAATAAATCATGTATAATAACAATTTATAATTTTTTTTATTTTTATGACTTAAAAACAATTTCTTATATATTAAAACATTATTTTTTATATTTAAACTATTTTTTATGACTTAAAACAATTTCTTATATATTAAAACTATTTTTTAAATTATTAAACTATTTTTTTTATTTAAACTATTTTTATGACTTAAAACAATTTCTTATATATGTGCTATTAATAGGTGTCTGCTGGTTTAGGGAGGTGAAACATTTGTGATTGGATACGCGAAATGGTGGTTGGACCAAACTATGTTGTGAAGTCATATCAAGATTTTGTACTCGAGGATATGCATTCACAACTGAAAAGAGGAGACGTTCGCGTCACGACCTATGATGCTGGGCGTTTGTTACGCATCGAGGAGATGATGTATACTACGGACACATACATGAGATTATGGAAATCAAGTATTTGGGTATGCTTGGATTGCGCTGTACTGTTTTCTATTGTGCTTGGATTGGGTATGCTTGGCGTTTGTTCTGTTTTCTATTCCGAGGAACTAGGGGTTTTGAACCGAAAACTACGTTTTCGCGGATTAAATAACACATATAAACCTTCATTAAGTGTCTTAACCAGATTATGAAGTCAAACTTTGGTGTTTCAGATGATAACAAACACTTTTACGATTGCATGAAAGAAAACCACACAACATAAGAGAAGCATTTATACACTTTAACAAGCGTTAAAGAGAATACGTGCAATTATTGTTGAAATATTTTATTACATAAATTATGATCATTTATACAAAGAATATTCAATAGTATGCATTACATTTGTATAAGAAATGAAATCTGACAAAAATCGAGGTTTTGAAACCCCAGAACCACGGTTCCTCGGAATTTCTCGAATTTTAGGAAATTCGAAGAACATCATAATTTTCAGTGTTCCTCGAATTTCCTCAGAAAATCGAGGAATCGAGAACTAGGGTTCGAATTAAAATGAATCGGCGGCCGTTTCATGAATTTATAAAAAAGCAGTCTCCCTGCGGCGCGTCTCTCAGATCTCTCATCTCTCAATCTCTCATCTCTCCCCTCTCCTCGGTCGCACT
Organism: Brassica carinata; assembly: GCA_016771965.1. NCBI lineage: Eukaryota > Viridiplantae > Streptophyta > Magnoliopsida > Brassicales > Brassicaceae > Brassica > Brassica carinata. The sequence continues at coordinate 49,117,671 of CM028692.1, forward strand.
CCCTCCCTCCGATTAGCTCTCCTCCGTCAGCCCTCTCTCCCTCTCTCAGGTCCCCCACTCTCCCTCTCTCGCGTTGCCTCTCCCCCCTCTCTCCCTCTCTGTGATTGCCTCTCTCCCTCTCTCCCTCTCTCCCTCTCTCGATGCCTCTCTCCCTCTCTCCGACCTCACCTCTCCTCTCGGAATCATGTAAGTATATGAATGGATTGAATGGATTATGTTTTTTTCAATGGATTAGGGTTTGTTAGATTATAATTTCGGATTTTAGGTTGTTTGTTAGATAGTTTAGGATTGAATGGATTGAATGGATAGTTTGGAATTTTTTTTTGGAATTTTTTTTTGTTTTGGTTAGAAATCAAAAGCGTTTTTGTATTTTAAAACGTTTTTGATTTTTAAAAATGTTTTCGATTTTTAAAAACATTTTTCATGTTTCAGTAATAAATTATATATAATAAAACGTTTTTAAAATTTTTTTAAAATATTTATAAACCTTTTTTATGTTTATAAATGATTAATAATTTTTTATACATATATATATAAATAAATCATGTATAATAACAATTTATAATTTTTTTTTATTTTTATGACTTAAAAACAATTTCTTATATATTAAAACATTATTTTTTATATTTAAACTATTTTTTATGACTTAAAACAATTTCTTATATATTAAAACTATTTTTTAATTATTAAACTATTTTTTTTATTTAAACTATTTTTATGACTTAAAACAATTTCTTATATATTAAAACTATTTTTTAATTATTAAAACTATTTTTTAAATTATTAAACTATTTTTAATTATTAAACTATTTTTATATATTAAAACTTTTTTTAATTATTAAACTATTTTTATATATTAAAACTTTTTTTTATTATTAAACTATTTTTTATATTTAAACTTTTTTATGACTTAAAACAATTTCTTATATATTAAAACTATATATAGGTCTTATGGTGATGAGGCAGTCTCGGCTGTCGGTGTGTGTGCGTGGTGGTTGGGAAGCCACTCCATTAGGGGTTCCATGCATTAAGCCCACAGCTCCTACCATACATCTCCTCTCCATTTCCCTCTCCTTCTCCTCCCGCTACCGTTGCTGCACCAGCTCCCGCTCCGCTCCTGCTCCTGCTCACGAGGGTCCTCAGGAGTGATGAGGGATTCTTGAGTTTGTTCGACAGCCCGTGGTGAGCATCTTCCCTATCTCACTCCGTATCCACATGGACGGGTCAAACATGGTAATTAAAACTTTTTCATTAAAATTTGATTCCATTTTAATAATTTGTTCTTTTATTAGGTTCAACCGATCCTCGAGCGGGATCAGCATGGATCAACCGTATGATGTACTCGCCCTCGACAAGGACATCCGACTTTCACCGACTTCCCACCGACAAGCAGCATCTGTGGTTTCAAGGTTTGCGGTAAGTATTCTAATTTTTACTTATATTTTTAATCTCTAATATAAATTTTATACTAATTGTGTTTTATTTTCAGCAAGAATTCAACCGGAATGCCGATGATACATTGTATATCTATCACAACTTCGTCCATAAAGTTATGGACAACTATGGGAAGCAGATCCACGAGTGGAAGAAGAAGTGGGAAATAAACAAGGTTTGTTTTATTTAATAAACAATTTTTTAATTTATTAAATTTTTTTTTAATCTATTTAACAATTTTTTTTAATTTAAAGGTCCCAAAGTCGATGAACCCCACGGTCTGGTTGGAGTTGGGTGTGCATTGGAGTAAGGATGAGACGAAATCAACTTCTTCCACCAACTCCACCAACCGCGAGGGCGACAGTAAAGGGAAGGGTCTTCAAGCATAACTTGGGTGCTCAATCTATTGCCACTCTGGGGGATCGCATGGTAAGCTAGTCGCTTTTTATTCTATTATTTAAGTTTTTAAATTTTATTTTATGTGCATTTCTTCTAATTACTAATGTTTGTTAATTTATGTTTTTTCAAGGCGGAAGAAAATGAGGCGAGCGGTTGATGATCTCGCCTAATGAAGAGGGCGTATACCAACAAGAAGACCGGCCAGATTGATGATAGTGTTGTGAGGGATGTGGTCACCCTCATCGACACTCAGGTGGAAGACGAGGTGTCTCAGATTCAAACCGAGGATGACGATTCGACGGGTTCGACCTACTTGCCTCGGGTTCGGATCAACGAAATCGTTGAAGAGGTAAGTTTTTTTTTAAAGTTCAATTCAGATTTTCTATTATTTAACGTTTTTTCATCTTTTCTATTATTTAATATTTAAATTTGACAATTTTCTATTTCAGTCGGTTCCAAAGAAGAAGGGGCGTTTGTTCGGTCTGGGTCGTCGGTCCGGTCAGTTCGATCTTACGCTGCACCACCGCCTTTGTTGATCGAAGCACTTATGGGTCGGTTGCGGGACAAGGATGATCGATATCTGCATTGGAGACCCAGATGGCGACTCAACAAGCGAAGCTTTGAGGCACGAGGAAGCTGAGCGAGCAAATGATGGAGATGATGAGGAGGTTGCACCGAGCGAGGTGTTCCCGAGCATGCCGACCGAACACCCAAAACCCGTAGTTTTTTCAAAACTCACAATGTTTTATTTTTATTTGTACTACTTTGAATTTTATATAATATGTTTTATATTTTAATTTTTATTTTATATTTTCGAATTTTAATTTCAAAATTAAATTTTTTTAAAAATTAATTTAAAAAAAAATTTTGGGATATTCCGACGACTGTGTTCCTCGGAAAATTCGAGGACACTGTCGTCGGAAAATTCGGCGACCTCTTCCTCGAATTTTCCGGCCGGACGATGTCCTCGAATTTTCCGAGGAACACAGTCGTCGAATTTTCCGGCCGGACGATGTCCTCGAATTTTCCGAGAACAGTCGTCGGAAAATTCGACGACCACTGTCGTCGGAAATTTCCGAGGACAATTTCCGTCGGAATTTGCCGAGGGCTTCGTTCCTCGGTATTTTCCGACGACTTTTCCGAGGAACAGTGGTCCTCAAATTTTCTTCGGAATTTTGTTTCCTCGGAATTCGCCAGAAAATTCGAGGAAATTCGAGGATATTGAAATTCGAGGAATTTTTCCGAGGAAAATTTTTCTCGGTATGTCGTCGAATAACCGTATTCCGACGACATACTGACGATTTTGGCCCTCAGAATAAGCCTGTTTTCTTGTAGTGAATGGACGTTTCAAATAGATCAGATATATATTACTCTTGACAATGGTTTTGAATATGTTATCATCGCAAAATAATAATGGTGATAAGCCAAGATACTTTTAGTAGACGAAAACAGAAGAAAAATTTGAAACAAACATATATAGTTGAAAAAGCAAAATAACGGTGGTTACTGTTGAGATGAAGAGATCAAGTTATATGAAAGGAGAATATCAAAGGCCCAGAAAGGATGAAGCCCATGACAGCCTGTCTCAAGCTCTTAAAACCCTTGTATCCACTCTATATAAACCTTATAATCTCTTCATTAAGTTGGTAGAAAGATAATAAAAAGTCTCTGGTCATTTTTGAATTCTCTTTAGCCTTTAATCTCATTTTCAAATCTCTAATCTCTAATCTCTAATCTCTTTACCTTTCCTCTCAAATCTCTATCTAATCTCATTTATTATTCAAGATGTCTAGAAATCTTATGGTATCAGAGCCTGGTTGAATGTTCTTGAGTTCTTGAGTGTTCTTGAGATTATCCAAGGCTAGATCTTTGAAAATCTCAAGAAAGTTTCTGTTGGAGTTTCTACTGAAGAACTAGCCTAAAGCTGGTTTCTTTGGTGGTTTGGAGAGCTCAGATCTGTGTTCAAGCTGCTGTGGTGATACAAGACTGGTCCAGGTGTGTACAAGAAGAAAGGTGGTACCTTTGGTGGTTTAACTCATTTCTGAGTTGGTTAATGAAGTAAAGGTGGTGGCTTTGAGTTGTTCTTGGAGGTTTAAGCTTAAAGGTCAAGTCTTTGGAGTGTATTGGTGCTTTTGTGTACTAAAGGAGAGGTCTTTGAGGTGTTCTTAAGGATCTAAGTGAAAAAGTTCAAGTCTTTTCAAGCTAGTGGGTTACTAGAGTCAAGATTGAAGCTTTTTGGAAGATGGAAGATAGTGGTGGCGTCTACATGAAGATTGCTACCAAGTTCAAGGGAAACAACTACCTTGTGTGGTCTAGGATGGCCAGGAATGCTATTGGAGGCAAGGGATTGCTCAAACATCTCACATCCAGTGTGATTCCAAAGAAAGAGATCAAAGAAAAGGAGGCAGAAGAGGACGAAAGTGAGACTGCCTATGATAAATGGCAACAAGCTGATTGTATGGTGATTAATGCTCTTCTTGCCTCCTTGGATCAGAACTTGATGGATGCTTATAGCTACTGTGATACAGCTAAAGAACTTTGGGATACATTGAAGCAAATCTATGGAAACACCTCAAATCTCAACAGGGTCTTTGAGGTGAAGCAAGCTCTCAATAGTCTAGTACAAGAAGATATGGACTTTGAGAAGCATTTGGGCAAGTTCAGAGCACTGTGGTCTGAACTAGAGATGTTGAGGCCAAATACCAGTGATCCAATGGAGCTTAACAAGAGAAGGGAGCAGGATAAAGTCTTTGGGCTGCTTCTCACGTTGAATCCAGCATATGGAGGGTTCATTCAGCACATGTTGAGAGATGAGACTCTACCTAACCTAGAAGAGGTGTGTGCTAGGATCCAAAAGGAATATGGGAACATGGGGCTGTTTAACAAGAAGGGAAAGGAGCTAGCTTTGGCAAATCAAGCAGCGCAAGCTCAAGGAGATCAGGGAGAACTTGCACAAGCTAACAAGGCCATCCATGGCAAGTATGAGAAGTTTGGTGGGAGTTGTGATCACTGTAAGAAGCAAGGCCACAAGAAGAGCCAATGCTGGATCCTACATCCTCATTTGAAGCCAGCCAAGTTCAAAGAGGCTAAAGCTCACATAGTGGAGAGTAGTGGTGGTGGTGCAAGCAAGGAACAGGCTGGAGAAATGGATAATGGGAAGTCTTTGGTGGCTTATACTGGGGTTTCTAGTTCTAGAGGCAGCACTAGTGGTGATGAATACTTGAAGAGATCAGACTTGGATGTTCTCATCAAGCTCTTCAAGGAACATGGTAACACCCTTGCATACTCTCATGGAGCTTCTATGATTGCTAGAACTGATAGATTGCTAGAGAACTCATTTGACATGTATAATCATCTTAGAAAGGGTATCTTTGATAGGATTGATCATGCATATGATTCTGTCCATGCATATAAGCCCTCTAGTATACTAGCGCACCTAGCTAACTCCACATCTAGTTCATATAAGCCTCTCATTGTTGATTCTGGTGCATCTCATCACATGATAAGTGACACTAGATTGATTAACAACATTGAACCTGCTCATGGTAATGTGATGATAGCCAATGGTGCTAAAATTCCTATTAAAGGAATAGGAGAGCTCAAGCTATTTGATAAAGATTCCAAAGCGCTTTATATGCCTGATTTTACTTCTAATCTTCTTTCAGTTAAGAAGTGTGCTACTGATCTGAATTGTAATGTCATTTTCAGCCCTAACAGTGTAAAATTTCAGGATATTGAAAGCCATAAGGTGCTTGGAAGTGGAGTTACCAAGGGAGATCTTTATGTGCTAGAGAATTTGAGTTTCTCTGCTCCTAGTTCAAAATTTAGTTGTTCCTTTTCTTCTGCTTCTACGAGTCTAAGCAAGAATGCATTGTGGCATGCTAGACTAGGACACCCTCATAATAAAGCTTTAAAACTGATGTTGCCAGGTGTTTCTTTTGAGAATAATGATTGTGAAGCTTGTATTTTAGGCAAGCATTGTAAAACTGTTTTTCCTAACTCTTCTACTATTTATGAAAATTGCTTTGATCTTGTTCACTCTGATGTTTGGACAGCTCCTTGCTTATCTAGGGAAAATCAGAAGTATTATGTCACTTTCATTGATGAAAAATCCAAATACACCTGGTTAACTTTAATTTCAACCAAAGATAGGGTGCTTGATGCATTTAGAAACTTTCAAACTTATGTGACTAACCAATATCATGCCAAGATTAAAGTTTTCGGTCGATAATGGAGGAGAGTACATAAGCAATGCATTCAAGCAACACCTATCTGGCGATGGGATTCTTCACCAAACTAGCTGTCCATACACTCCTCAACAAAACGGTGTGGCTGAGAGGAAGAACAGACATTTGATGGAGGTCGCCAGGTCCTTGATGTTTCAAGCCAATGTCCCAAAGAGATTCTGGAGTGATGCTGTCGTTACTGCTTGCTACTTGATCAACAGGACACCTACTCTTGTGCTACAAGGGAAGTCGCCATTTGAGGTTCTCAACAAGTACAAGCCGGTTCTCTCACATCTCAAGGTCTTTGGGTGCTTATGCTATGTAATGGTTCCTGGTGAGTTGAGAAACAAGCTAGAAGCAAGGAGCTCCAAGGCTATGTTTATTGGATACTCTACCAGCCAGAAAGGGTACAAGTGCTATGATGAAGACACTAGGAGAGTGATGATATCTAGAGAAGTGAAGTTTGTGGAGGAAAGAGGGTATTTTGAAGAGAAGAACCAAGAAGATCTGAAAGAGTTGGCTTCAGATAGAGCAACAGTCTTGAGAACTATACTGGAGAATCTTGGTATCAATGTGAACCAAGGAGGTGGTAGTGCACCAAGGGATGCGCCTACTACAACAACAAATGGAGGTCAAGAGAGTGCACCAGCAAGTGCTCCAGCTACTGATGGAGTTCATGTTCCTACTCTTGATCATGAGGGGGGGAATGAATCAGAAACTCTTAACCAAGGGATGGGAGAGAGTAGTTCAAGTGGTCAAGAGAGTTCTAGTTCTCATGATCAAAGTGGTGATCAAGGTGTGGAGCCTATGAATCATCAAGGAGAAGCTGAGGCTAGTGGTGATCAAGGTGTGGAGCCTATGAATCATCAAGGAGGAGCTGAGGCTAGTGGAGATGATGCGCAAGAAGAAAATGATGCGCAAGAAGAGGACAATGTGGAAGAGCCAGAACCTGTACAAGGTCCCATGTTGAGGAGAAGCACACGGAATAGGAAGCCTTCCAAATGGGTAAACACGAGAGTGTACTACAATGCCCAGGCTGTGGAGCATCCTTCTCAAGCTGTGTGTTCTTTTGCTCAATATCCAGAAGAGCATTGTGCATTTCAAGTGAGCTTGGATCAGAGTCATGTTCCAAAAAGCTATGAAGAGGCAATGCTAATACAAGAGTGGAGAGATTCAGTTAAGGCTGAAAGTGATGCTATGATCAAGAATGAGACATGGTATGAGAGTGCATTGCCAAAAGGGAAGAGAGCTGTTTCTAGTAGATGGATCTTCACCATCAAGTATCTTCCAAATGGAGAGATAGATAGAAGCAAAGACAAGGCTTGTTGCAAGAGGTTTCACTCAAACATATGGAGAGGACTACATTGATACATTTGCTCCAGTTGCTAAACTCCATACTATCAGGATTGTACTCTCTTTGGCTGTGAATCTTGAGTGGGATCTTTGGCAAATGGATGTGAAGAATGCCTTTCTTCAAGGAGAGCTAGAAGATGAGGTTTACATGCATCCACCACCTGGTCTTGAGCATCTGGTGAAGAAAGGGAATGTATTGAGACTAAAGAAAGCTATATATGGTCTCAAGCAATCTCCTAGAGCTTGGTACCACAAGCTGAGCACTACTTTGAATGGAAAAGGATTCCGCAAGAGTGAGCTTGATCATACTCTCTTCACTCTCACTTCTCCCTTGGGTATTGTTGTTCTCCTTGTGTATGTTGATGATATCATCATCACTGGTAGTGATAAGGATGGTATCAAGGCTACCAAGGAGTTTCTCAAATCTGTTTTTGAGATTAAAGACTTAGGAGAGATGAAATACTTTCTTGGCATTGAGTTGTGTAGAGCCAGGGAAGGTTTGTTCATCTCTCAAAGAAAGTATACACTTGATCTCTTGAAAGATGCAGGTGCTTATGAGAGGAAAGACAGTCAGGATGCCCATGGAAGATGGGTACAAGGCGTCACGTGAGGGGGAGCTTGAAGATAGCAAGCCTTTTCATGATCCAAAGCTTTATAGAAAGCTAGTGGGTAAGCTTATCTACTTGACCATCACTAGACCTGATATTTGCTTTGCTGTGAATCAGGTGAGCCAGCATATGCAAGCTCCAAGGAGCATCACCGCACATGGTGGAGAGAGTGCTTTTGTACCGAATGGAACACAAGATCTTGGAGTGTGGATGGGCTGCAACGTAAGCACCGAAGTGGTGGGCTACCGTGATGCGATCAAGGTGAGATAGGACTGATAGGAGATCAACTACTGGCTACTGCACATTCATTGGTGGTAACTTGGTTACTTGGAAGAGTAAGAAGCAGAAGGTGGTTTCATGTTCTAGTGCAGAAGCTGAGTACAGAGCCATGCTGAAGCTTACCAACGAGTTGGTGTGGATCAAGGGGATCCTGAAGCACTTGGAGATTGATCAAGCTACACCAATGACCATGCATTGTGACAACCAAGCAGCAATCCACATAGCCTCCAACTCAGTCTTCCATGAGAGAACCAAGCACATTGAAGTAGATTGCCACAAGGTGAGGCAAATGATAGTTCTTGGAGTGATTCTACCTTGCTACACCAAGAGTGAAGATCAGTTGGCTGATGTGTTCACTAAGGCTGCGCGGCAAAAGACTATGGAGTCCATCCATATCAGGTTGGGACTCATAGATCTTGGCAAAAGAAGCTAGTACCTTTACCATGAGGTCTTTACTCTTTTTCCCTCATCAAAGTTTTGTCCCAATGGGTTTTCTTTGGTGAGGTTTTTAATGAGGGAGATCTCATGGCTTCCAAGCTTGACTCGTTCCATATGGTCAAGCTTGAGGGGGAGTGTTGAGATGAAGAGATCAAGTTATATGAAAGGAGAATATCAAAGGCCCAGAAAGGATGAAGCCCATGACAGCCTGTCTCAAGCTCTTAAAACCCTTGTATCCACTCTATATAAACCTTATAATCTCTTCATTAAGTTGGTAGAAAGATAATAAAAAGTCTCTGGTCATTTTTGAATTCTTTTTAGCCTTTAATCTCATTTTCAAATCTCTAATCTCTAATCTCTAATCTTTTTACCTTTCCTCTCAAATCTCTATCTAATCTCATTTATTATTCAAGATGTCTAGAAATCTTAGTTACTGCATTAATATTTCTTTTGTCAGCAACATCGTTAATGCAACAATTAGATGGTTGCATTACCTTGGAAACTAAAAAGCAACACATCTATCAATTTACATTAAGTTGCGTTAATTAGAACTTGAATATCAAGAACGCAAATTAATACATGAATATATGAATGGTGGATATTTTTCCTGGCAATCTGGAGATTTTGAACAGTAGTTTATACCTGAAAAGAGCTCATTGAAAAACTTATACCTCATAATATTTCCAGAAACGCTTATGCTAAAATATATATTAAAAATTTTATGCTAAAAACTGAAATGCAAGCACGACGAAGGTTTATTCTGTTTCGTATATCTATTGTAATGAGAAAACACATAAACTAATGAATATAACCCCCCTTGACAGAAGAACAAAAGGTCGATGTGAAGACCACGTTAAGATTCACATTTTTTTGGATAATGCTTATCTTTGTGTATTACATAAATAAATAAAATAAATTATCCAAATGAATTATTCAAAATTCGTAATTAGTGAATGTGTAAGAAGAAAAAAAGAAGAAAAAGAAAGCATGCAATGAAGAATTATGTTAGCGTTGGTCAAGAATGATATTCGAAAGCAGGTCAATGAGTTGTTTCAGTCGCTGCACAAACACAATGATTTGTATCCGAGTCTGATCAGATATTGCATACATCGAACATGACCCATGCTGCCATGCATACCAAATACCCACGTGGGCCATTTACATTATTACATATGCATAAAATGTGACTTATCATACAAAAACAAATAGTCCAAAATTTTGAATGAATTGTCTATATATATATATATATATATATATATATATATATATATATATATATATTTCTTTTTTTATGATTAATGGGGCTATCCCCACTTCAAGCAAAAATTTGATTTTATCAAGACTATTAGCGGTAAGTCATATCCACATAGAGCAAGTTATTCTTGTGTTCCCACTCTAAATGATCAATAGTATTCGGTTATTTGATATTTGATATCTTTTAAAAAATAATAATAAACAAAATAATGTTTAAAACAAAAAGATAAAAATACTTAAAAATAGTAATAAATGCAAAAAATAAATAAAATTAATATTTTTAACCCCATCAGCATAATATTAAACTCTAAACCCTAAATTTTAAACCCTAAATCCTCTGGTAAATTCTAGACCCTAAAAAAACATTAAATCCTAAATCTTAATAACACTAAACTCTAAATTCTAATCACAAACCCAAAATCTTTTTCTAAACCATACTAAACCCTAAATCTTAAATCTTAAACCATCCGGTAAATCCTAAACCCTAAAACAAAAATATGAAAAATCTAAATCTTAATAATACTAAACCCTAAATTCTAATCACCAAACCCTAAATCCTAATCACCAAACCCTAAACCCTTGGGTAAACCATAAACCCTTGGATAATCATAAACTCTAGGGTTCATGGTTTACCCAAGGGTTTAGGGTTTAGTGATTAGAATTTTGGGTTTAGTGTTATTAAGATTTAGGATTTTGTTTATGTTTCAAGATTTAGGATTTATATAAAAGTTTAAGATTTAAGATTTAGGGTTTAGGTTTAGTATTGTGCTAACGGTGTTAACAATTTTTTTTTTTTTTGCAATTATTACTATTTTTTAAATATTTTATCTTTTTATTTTAAAATACAACATAACTTGAAAAATCTTTATTATTTTGTTTATTTTTTTAAAAGATATCAAATATCAAATAACCAAATATTATTGGTTGAAAGGTTCACCCTAAAGAGTAAACTCAAGAATAAGTCACATAAAGCATTGTGCTTGGTTCAAGCTCAGAGCAAACAGGTAATGAATTCAATTCGTCGATTGTTATTAGCTTAGTAATGATATTTATGGATTCTGTATTTAACGCATTAACTTGACCAATCTTAATTTACAAGATTTAGCATTAAGTCAAATCTTTACAGATAAATCTCGGAGTAAACTTCTCTGCTGTACTCTCTTGGCAGTGTATGTGAAATCTTGTACCGCAAAGAATGTTACAATAACATCGACGGAGGAGCAAGGAGTGAATGGCAAGGAAGGATAATACATTGGACAAGAGAAGAAGACTATTCATGTGGACAATCTTGCTATATCTTCATGGCTTTTCTGCTCACTTTCCTTCTGCTTCATTGGCTTTTAAAAGGATGAGCAGTTACTACCAAAACACATCAAATTGACTTGTCAAGTATTTAGCCTATTTGCAGTGGCGGACCCAGCCTTTTTTTTAGGAGTGTCAAAAAGTTAGGTTTAGTCCAGCATAATTTTTTTTTTAAAATAAAAATAAGTAAAAAAACAGTCATCTGTGGGCATCAAACTTAGGAATGGGGTGTCAAGAGAGGGAGCTTTACGCCAACTAAGCTACGTTTTATTCCTGTTCATTGCATAAATTTACTAACTTTTAAATTTAACCAGTGACAGTTGCAACCCCTTCTAACATATGGGTCCGCCTCTGCCTATTTGTTGGTAATTTCTATAATCGATTTTCACTCTACACTATATGAAAAAATTGGAAGATGATATATTACAAGTTCTTAGATCAAACTCTGATTAATAGTTTAATAGATGGATAGGTAAAGAACAAATGATAGTTTTGAGAGATACTAACCAACACACATGCCTTGTGTGATAGTTTAAGATCCGGAGACTGATTCAGAAAACCCATAACTAATAAAATAAAACAACTTTCCTAGAGATATTGGAGATATATAATGTTTTGCATGTGATGAATTGCGGGGCAAATCTCCTTTGGCAGAGAAGCATTTTGCTTGCAACTCAAGCAATGCCAAAACCATCTGCCATAGGAGTATTCGCCCAGTAAACCAGCCATACATACCCCTTCAAAAAAATGCATCTTCGATACTTTTTAATATATTCTTAACCTTTCACACAATTACATCTGAGTTATTGTAAACTGGACTAGCAAAGTGTATATATAGTTGATGAAAGTGTCAGTAACGAATGCCTATAGGAATTATATTCTGTGGCATATCCTATGTTTCATAGAGCATATCTGTCTGGTATAATCCCAAAGACCAACCCCTTCATGCGGTCCTAATGCTTCGGATGCGGGCTTTAACAATCTCTTCTTTTTCCTCATTTACCAGCCTATTTTTTCAGTACTGTAAATATATATACTCTGCTTTTGTATTGTATACGAAGTTTTGTGATTCATGTTTCGAATAGGTATTGTTCCATAGTATATGCTCTTTGCAACAAGGTTTATAAATGCATTACATAGCTCCCTTTTTCATTTGAAGCGATCAAGTAAGAGAGGAAAAAAAGACTAACATTTGGTAGAAAAGCATTACAGGGTGAATCCTCTATTGGCAGGGGACGCTGATGACTCAAACATTTTGTCCTCATTTTCCTCTGCCAAAGGAGATTTGCCTAGCAATTTTTTCCTACCTTTCTTCATTTCTCAAATCTAGTATTCTGATGATTTATGTTAGAGTCGTTGTTATATTACCATTCATGCTGAAACTTCCATTTAGATAATGCATGTAAGCATATTGTTGACAACAAAGGTTTTTGATGTAGATTAAGAAAGAACCTATTTTTTTTCATTTAGTGAGGTAGATTATTTTTTTTTTTATCAAATCACACAATTACATTTTTTTAACAATGTAGTAGACGCAACGCTGACCAAAAAAAAGTAGTAGACGCAACAACTATATTGTCGAAGAATCTACTCTAAACGATCAGCTCCTTTCTTTTAGTGTCAACCTTATATCTCTCTGACAGAGGCTTTCACCCAAAGAGAATCCGAGAACCAAGTTCAACAGTCACGTTAAAATGATATCCCGATTTGACAAACTCATCATAAAATCAGGGCATGCATGTGCAAGTAGAACAATCAAATAGGGTCCAAAATATTAAACGATCCTTTATAATTTTTTTTATAATAAGTTTAGACTCAAATTGATAAATGTATAACAAAAAATAGAACAACTATATCTAAATTCAATTCTAGTATTTATTAACCATTTAACATAAATATAATTTACCAAAAATAGTTGTTTTACATAACCAAATTAAAATGAAATAAACAAAAAATAATTAGCATTAATATCAATTATATCCATGGTTTTGAAAACAGGACCGGCCGGTCGAACCGATCCGACCATGACTCGTTGAAGAAGTCGAGTCAGGTTTGGTTTAAAACCCGAATTTGAACAAAACCGATAAAATTGGTTAAAACCGGTGATCCGGGTCAACTTCAAAATCCGGTTCTGAAAAATTAAAATATTATTAATGTGCTTTCAGTTGTGTTATTAAAATTTAGTATTTCATAAACACTGTTTGCCTATCACTATTTAATTTTATTTCATAAGAAACAATGTAAAACAAATTAATTAGTTCTCATATACTATTCTTATTCTGCCATATTTATAGAAAAATAGAAATTTAGTTGTAAGAATAAATAAATATGGTAACCTGAATGGTAAATCAATTGATTTTTATCAATTTCAATTTACATAGTATTAATTTTTTTACCGTATATATAGCTAGCTTTATGTTTATTTTTATTTTTCTAGTTAATAAAAGAGAACATATAACATATTATATGTAGAACTACTTTGTCTTAGGTTCATATAGTATAAATATATATATATATATTTAATTTTTAAAAACAGAAAATCCGGTTCGATCGGTTGAACCGGTCTAACCAGTCAACCCCAAAACAGTACCCGATCCTGTTTTCAAAACATTGATTATATCTCTTTAAAAGTAGATGTCGAGATGTGTTTTAATATTTAATATTAACTTAGAAATTTTAAATTTAGAAAACCTATATTTATTAGTCTTCTAATAAATACTGAGAGAAATATACATATTCTTCACTAAATGCTGTACAAAAAAAAGCATTACTTATAATTTCTATCACACGGAAAATATAAAACTAACTTATTTTATAGCGATGTTTTGTCAAAAACACACACATAAATTATATAATTACAAAATATTTACAGTAATTTTATATTTAATATTTAAAATAATTATTTTAGATAATAAAAAAATTATTTTAGTTATGAACATGATTTTTATAAAGTTTAAGAAGCTCTGCATAAAATACATAGAAATCTAACATGTTTCTGAAATAGAGTTATCATAACAAATTGGTTCAAGGATCCTTAGGTAGGTTTATTTGTGGAGACGTGATTGCCACTAACTATATATTTTGCCATATTTCTAGTAGGAAACATTTTTCTTGATAAAGTTTGCTAATTAACAAGGAAAAAAGAACAAATGGTTAGGTACTATCAAAAGCCAAACAACATCAAATAGCTAATGATCAAATACAATAGCATGCAAGCTAATGTTAATTTCTTGTAGTTGGATATACTGAATGAATATGCTGTCAGTGCCTGAGGCATATAACTTTTTTTTTGAACAAGGGCATATAACTTTTATCTTTGACTTTTCTATAGCCAAATCGTAAAATCTAAAAAGGTGCTTCAAGAATTGGGTATATACAAATGATGAAATTTATTTTAGTATTAGAATTTGTATTCTACAGACTAATGGGATAATTAGTAAAAGTAAGATTCTATATATTTGTGGTAAACTTGACTTAAATATTTAAATATTGTAACATGCTGTGGATATTAGTACATTAGTTTTCTTTAATTGTTCTTATGGATACGTGAAAATGGTCTAACTGTGAAGGTGTACTACAATTGACGAGTTAATATCTAATTTTCGTGTGATATTTCTAACTTGATTACTTGACCAGAGAGAAGGTGAAACACTTATATTTTCTCATTTCTCAAAACCTAGAGTGTTGACTTGTTCTAAACATTAAACCTAAAGGACTTGATGGGTTTCAAACATTAAAAAAAGAGAAAATTGCCAATTGTGACTCAAAACATGATTTCAAATACAATAGTAAACCCAAACTTGAATCAATAGCAAAAGTAACCTAAAAGGGTATTGAAATTACAACTAACCCCTTGTAAACAAACAAAAAAACCGAATATTTGTTACGCTTACTCCCACGTAGTCGCCCCAGATGCATCGACTTTAACCAGTCGCCCGCATCTAATTTAAAACTAAGTCGTCTGGCTCATTGAGCTTAAAAATAATTTATAAATTAAAAAAATGTTTGGACAAGTGAAAAATAAAAATCATGTAATTATTAACAGTTTTAAATGATGTAAATTAACATATAATAAAAATGAATAGTTTTCAACATAGATGAGTGAAAGTAGTTAATCATGATATTCTTTGGTTTTGAGGGTTTGAAAACATATGTTGTAGTATTGTATGTATTCTTAGGGTTAGATTTTGGAAAGCTTGGATTTTTCTAAAATATATATTTTTACTTATATGTCTTTATTTCTCGTATAGTTAACACTTTTAAGTTTAATTTGATTTTTAAAGTGTCTAGTTAGTTAATTAAGTTTAGGGGTTATGTTTAGGAAAAGACGACTTAACTATAAGTCGCCCGTTGAATAATTAATGTAGACGACTTACATTTAAGTCGCCCAAACCGCATCAACCTATAATTTAACAAAGTAATTTAAGCCTAACCGAATAATTTACGGACATATAAATACATTTTTCCCTTTTTCACAAATTTTGGAAACCCTAGCCGCTTTCTCCTTAGGCGACAACGGCTAAATCCATCTTCTCGATTCTTTCCTTCTTCTTTTCTCGCCGATATTTGCAGATCAGAATCGCTGGTGTCGTTATCTTCTCCTACCGTAAGTCATTCATCCATCCATCTTGTAATAAGAGTCCTTAGAAGACTTACTGAAGTCGCGGACGACTTAAGACTTCTTGGAAGTCGTCTTGGAAGTCGCCTCGAGCAGTCTTCTCACTATATTCTACATGCAGTATTTGTATTTAGAATAGTTTGCTTGTTCTCGATGCTTGTATTTGATTGTATTTGATTGTTTTGCAAGGAAAAATGGATTTACCAGAACTCCGCGGAGGATATATACGCTTGGGAAAGAACCCATCGCAATGAAGAGCATTTCGTATCATCTTGATAACTTCGAAGTTGTTTGCTGCTCTAAGTGAAGGTCTAAGAGTCAATTTAATAATGAGGAGCTGAAGGAGTCGGTTGGGAGTGTTCATCAAGTTCAAGGAGCTGAATTTTAATTGGGCTTCAAGGCTGGTGCATTATATACTCGGTTTCCAGCTTAAGATCAAGAAGAAATATGAGCTCGGTCTCGTTGGTGTAGAACCGATGAGGTTTTCACCGATAGAGTTTGAACACCTCACTGGTCTGAACCTGGCGGACATGAAGGACCTCGAAAATCCAAGGTGTGAGGTTACGAAGGAGATGGCTGCTTTCTGGGACAAGATGGGTGTTGATATCGAGGCTGGGCCAAATGTTGATCAGATAATAGGAGCATTTAAGAGATGCCAAGAGTGGTCGCGGGAAGATCGCATACGGCTCGGATACCTTGCTATCTTAGCCGGATTCATTGAAGGGAGAAAGTTCTCAACCCCTATAATGCGCTAGTCTTGCAAAGCTAGTGATGGATTTAGAAAAATTTGAGAATTATCCTTGGGGGAGAGTGGCGTTCAAGGTGCTGATAGCTTCTGTGAAGGCAGCAAATTTGGAAGCAAATTCATACACTGTTGATGGCTTTATTCAAGTTCTTCAGGTGTGGGTGTACAACTTCCGCCAGATTTAGGTGCAAATTTTGGGAATCCCCAACCAAACAGCCGACTCCACCGCTGTCGGCTTACAAGGGTGGCAAAGGACGATGTTTTAAAGAGGCCATCTTGAGGCAGGTATATAAACTTCAGTCCCTAAACTTCGCAGACGACTTAAATTTAAGTCGGCTGGAAAGTCGCCCGTAAAATGCTTACTTTAATTTAAGTCGGTTATCGAGAAAATGCTTCTGACGACTTTAATTTAAGTCGGTTGAAAGTCGTCAGAAAATCACAGACAACTAAAATTTAAGTCGCCCGTAAAAGTCGCCCGTGAAGTCTTTTCTAGACGACTTTTCCGGATCTAATTTAAATTTAAGTCGTCTGTGAAGCATTTCGATACGACTTTCCAATTTAATTTAAATTAAAGTCGCCTCGGAAGTAGTAGGGACTGAAGTTTATGCATTTTGCAGACTAAGGTGATCAACTTTATTGAGAAGGACTTTGGTGAAATGTTTCCACGTTGGGAGTTTGATGCGAGGACTCGCCGCGGATAACATAATCAAAGTTATGTTTAATTCAATCCTAAATGGAAGTGGACCATGGATTGCTGGGAAGTCAATCAGATGAATGAAGTGATTGCAGCGGAGACTTTGAGTGGTTTGAAGGAAGATAGTGGAAGGCCTCGAAAAAGCTTGTAAAGGGGTCTCAAGGAGGCTTGCAAGGAGGCTCTGTAGAGGCACCTAAAGATGAGACTGAAAAAAGCTGTTCGGGATGTGCCTTAAGGAGATTAAGTTGCTGAGTGATAGGTTGGAAGCTGTAGAGAAGATGGTTGGAATCACCAAAACCGAACTTCGCTCACAAACCACCTTTGCACTAACAAGGGGTTAGTACCATAACCTCTTCCAAAATCACAGAGCGAGAGTCACTAGGCAAAGTGATATGAATAAGAACTGATGTGCTTTGTTTGTTGTGTGTGCTTGGTTGAACCTTTGTTGATTTGTTTTTTATGTATGTATGGATTTTGTTTGATTTGTTTGATTTGTTTGATTTGTATGTATGGATTTGGTCAATGATTTTTAAACTGTCTTGTACATCCAAATTTCAGAGTGAAAGTGTGAATGGAGCTTAACGAGTCAACCCGCCTTGAGGCTCCAAAGGCGAAAGCTCCACGTATATGCGATTCCACGGTTGTATGATTCTCCAGCAACGAAAGTGAACTTAGCGTTCTTGTATTGGACAAACGAGTACCCACCGCCGACATAAGGCGAATCTGGCAGCATAAAGAAGGATAAAATGATTGCACAGTCCATGAAAAGATTGACCGAGAGAGGAAACTTGCTCCTTCACAGCAAACTCCTTTTAAGGGAAACAAAGATCAAACATATCATTCAAAACAAAAAGGTTGGACAAGCATATGATCCTTTGCCTTCGCTAACAAGAAGATGTCGGAGGTGCTCACAGCCTGGTTGAAACTTGATCCGTAAGTGAGAAAATGTCCCATAATAGCTTGCTTTGTGCTATAAAATGATTGCGCTTATCTACATTATGTGTGTGCAGTTATTTCAAAACACGTTTGGATAAGAAACCACGCCTATGTCCAAGTCGGTTCTATTCCACACCAACCTCCTTAGCATGGCTGGACTACGAGTAAGTTTTCTGCTATTTACTTTAGAGAGCTAATGGACAACTTAACAGGCGACTTAATTATAAGTCGCCCGTTGGTCATCTATACTGATCGACTCCAACGCACTAATTTATGTTTTAGTCGCCTTTAAGTCATCTGTTTAGATGACCTAACGAGCGACTTAATTATAAGTCGCCCTATAAGTCATCTGTTTAGATGACCTAACAGACGACTTAATGATAAGTCGCCCCATAGGTCATCTACCTAACGACGACTTATCTTTAACTCGTCCGTAATGTCTTCTATCACGGACTTGTCTTGTTTTATATGCAGCATATGGATGCTTTTATTTATTTATCGAGGCAACGGTACCAAAAAATCCATCGCATTTCAGGAGCCAGAATGTGCTTTCTTGACCATACTTTTGCTCAGCATTGGACGCATAAGTACCCGAATTTAAGGCGGCAAGCCCAATGTCAATGGTTTAGGAAGAAAGCTTCCGGTGGGGCGTTGGATTATTATGGAGGCAACTTACCATCATGGTGCAAATCTGGGAAGGTTTGGGGACTGATGTGGATGATATTTATGCCACTCAACTACAAAACAACCATTGGGTTGCTATGTGGATATCGATCCCAAAGAGGCACATAGTCGTGTGGGACAGCATTGTCGGACATATCGAGATCGAGAACTCGGCGTTAGTGGAGCCTTTTGTCAACATGATCCCTTACCTGCTTGTTAAGCACGCTGCCTCGGATGAAGAACGCTTCAAGTTGTCTCGGAGCCATACACATATGAGAGTCCAACCGCTGGAGTACCTCGCCGAGGTGGTGATTGTGGTTTGTTCACTCAAGTACATTGAATGTCATGCTCTTGGGTTTCAATTTCGTCCAGTTGTTGTGTCATAAGAACTCAAAGCGCATCAGGAGAAGATGGCGGTGGAGATATCTAAGGAGCTTCTAATTTCCATTCTACGAGAACTAAGACATTTTCCACCTTTGATGATGATGTACTTGACTCGTGATAGAATGTAGTATTTTTGTATAAGGAAACAACGGGTCAGGATAGGAGGTAGTATTTTTGTAACCTATCCTCCTACCAAACAATTATGCTTTTGTATAAGGAAACGAACTTGCCTTTTTCATGCTTGTCCTTTTCATACCATACTATCTGGACTTCTGGACGACTTAACAGAAGGTCGTCTGGACTTCTGGACGACTTAACTTGAAGGTCGTCTGGACTTCTGGACGACTTATAGTTTTGAGTCTTCTTAAAGAAAAACTCGATCTAACTAAATGGACGACCTTCGGGACGACTTAAATGAAGGTCGTCTGGAAGTCTAAACAGTGGACGACTTAAAACAGTTACCAATGTTAGCACCTCTTTCTTAACCAATCACATTTAATTGCACCACACACGCGAAGAGTTGCCTTCGTTGGAAACTGATCTCACGCGTAAGGTCGCAATCATTCTCTGACAACTTCTTGGGACGGTTATATACTATCTATAAATAACCATCAACCCTCGCCTCAATACAGTAAGGAAGACTAAAGGCTGAAGAAGAAGAAGAAGAAATTCCTCTCAAACCCGAAAGTAAGAAATCTCGACCTATTATAATGACTTTAGTTATCATCATTACGCCATACTTGTTCTGATGTGATTTATGCTGCTAGGTTTAAAATGTCTGGATCGATCGACCTCAAGAGGAAGGCCCGATGGAGGAAGACTACGCAAAACCCTAAGAGGGTTACGCCAAGGAGAGGCTCGCAAGAACTAATCCAGAGGCATCCTCCGCCGTTGGGATGAGCAAACCGCGACGGCCAAAAGAACTCTGCCGGTCGAACGCAACTCTCTCGATCAGATCGCTTTGCTCGAGGAGATGCTCCACAAGGGGACCAGTTTGACATCCGGAGAAAACCGGACTCAAAGCCAACTCGACGCGGCGAAAGAGGAGGTGAAGGCTATCAAGGTCCCTTTCGTTGATTGGGAGAAGCTTGGCGAGGGCTGGTTTTGGTCTCAGCCTTGAGCGGCCTTCTCCAAATAAAATATAATTTTAATTATGTTATTTGTAATTTTTTTTAAATTTGAACAATGAATTTCTGGTTTTAAGGAAATAATTTTAATAATGTTATTCCTATGTTTAACTACTAACTTGAAGACTTAACAGAAGGTCTGAATGGAGTTCTGGACGATTTAACAGAAGGTCGTCTGGACTTCTGGACGACTTAACAAAAGGTCGTCTGGACTTCTGGACGACTTAAAAATAAGTCGTCTGGTTCTGTGCAGCTTAAAAATAATTTATAAATTAAAAAAAAAATGTTTGGACAAGTGAAAAATAAAATAAAAATCATGTAACTTGAAGACTTAATGTAAGGTCGCTCGACTCGACGACTTAACAAAAGGTCGCTCGACTTCCTCGACGACTTAAAATAAATCGCCCGTTCGTAGCCTTAAAAATAATTTATAAATTAAAAAAAAAATGTTTGGACAAGTGAAAAATAAAATAAAAATCATGTAACTTGAAGACTTAACAGAAGGTCGTTTGGACTTCTGGACGACTTAACAAAAGGTCGTCTGGACTTCTGGACGACTTAAAAATAAGTCGTCTGGTTCTGTGCAGCTTAAAAATAATTTATAAATTAAAAAAAAAATGTTTGGACAAGTGAAAAATAAAAATCATGTAACTTGAAGACTTAACAGAAGGTCGTTTGGACTTCTGGACGACTTAACAAAAGGTCGTCTGGACTTCTGGACGACTTAAAAATAAGTCGCCTCGGTTCAGGTACTTAAAATAATTTATAAATTAAAAAAAAAATGTTTGGACAAGTGAAAAATAAAAATCATGTAATTATTAATAGATGAGTGAGTGAAAAATAAAAATCATGTAATAAAAATCATGTAAATTAACATATAATAAAAATGAATAGTTTTCAACATAGATGAGTGAAAGTAGTTAATCATGATATTCTTTGGTTTTGAGGGTTTGAAAACATATGTTGTAGTATTGTATGTATTCTTAGGGTTAGATTTTGGAAAGCTTGGATTTTTTCTAAAATATATATTTTTTACTTATATGTCTTTATTTCTCGTATAGTTAACACTTTTAAGTTTAATTTGATTTTTAAAGTGTCTAGTTAGTTAATTAAGTTTAGGGTTATGTTTAGGGTTATGTTTTTAAAGTGTCTAGTTTTTAATGTAGACGACTTACATTTAAGTCGCCCAAACCGCATCGAACCTCGAATTTACAATGTCCTTTTAACCTAACCGGATTATTTACGGTTATATATAATGTATATTTTTTTACTCAATTTTTGGCGAATTCAGAAAAAACCAACCGTCGTTTCTCTCAAAGGCGAAGTTCGGCGATTCCGCCGAAGTCTCTCCAATCCATCGTTTCACCGCCGATTCTCTAATCCGACGTTATCACCGCCGTTTCAACACCGCTTCCTTTTTAAGTTCTGAGAGGAAACCCTAGCAGCGCATTCTCAGCCGTCTCGTTGAACTCCGCGCCGTTAAGTTATATCTCTACCGCTTCATTCAGTTGCAAAATGGTCGGGACGACTTATAATTTAGGATCTGGGACGACTTATAATTTAGGATCTGGGACGACTTACCATTAAGTCGTCCGGAAAGTAATCCATCCGACGAATTTTACGGACGACTTATTATTTCAGATCCGCCAGATTGTCCGCTTGAGTCGGTTTACGACGCCTCGTTTGTCTGTTTGACATTGGTTGTCTTTGACGGTTTTGCAGAAAAAATGGATTTGCAGCGTAGGATACATACACTAGGTGAAGAGCCGAACCAAAAATAGCATTTCGATTCATCCAGCCTCGGTTGCATTCTCGCTCACGTGAGGCTCTTCATGATGACCTAATCTAAGAGTCAAGGAGTCAAGTTGGGAGTTTTCATCAAGTTTGGAGAGCTGCAATTTGAATGGGCTTCAAGGCTGGTTCACTTCATGCTCGGTTTCCAGCTGGACATAAAGAAGAAGTATGAGCTTTGGTGTCTCGTTGGTGCGTAACCCGTGAGATTTTCACTGTTAGAGTTTGAAAACCTCACTAGGCTAAACTCATGAAGTACATTGACGCACTGAGACCTCAATGTGTTGTTACTAATGAGATGACTTCTTTACGGGGTTGTTGGGAGTTCATGTCAAGCTGGGCCAACTACTCGGAGATAATAGAAACACTTCGTAGATGCGCAGGTGGTCTCCGGATGATCGCAGCTGCTCGCGCCTTGCCATCTTCACTGGATACATTGAAGGGAGAAAGTTTTCAACCCTACACGGGTTAGTCCGGCAAGGCTAGTGATGGACCTAGAACGGTTCGAGAATTATCCATGGGGAGAGTCGTTTAAGGTGTTGATGGACTCGTGAAGGGCAGAGATATTTCAGGTTGTTACACAATTAATGGGTTTGGCAGCTCTCCGTGTCCGGTGTACAGCTCACGAATTGGGTGCTACTTATGGTCACCCTCTCCCAAACAATCCGTCTCCACCGATACTGGCTTTCAAGGGTGGCAAGGGACGCAGAGCCTTTAAAGAGGCTATCCTCGACAGGTATCTACTTCAAACCGACGTAATCCACCGGATTTAATTTATAGACGACTTATAACGCTCCAAACGACTTAATTATAAGTCGTCTAGAAAGTAATCCAGCTGGACGACTTAATATACGACTTATAACGTTCCAGACGACTTATTTATAAGTCGTCTAGAAAGTAATCCAGCTGGACGACTTAATATACGACTTATAACGTTCCAGACGACTTAATTATAAGTCGCCTAGAAAGTAATCCAGCTGGGCGACTTAATATACGACTTATAACGCCCGCATTTAACTTATTTTTACATCTTATCTTCTATTTACTGCAGACTAGGTGATCAACTTTGTTCGAAGGCCACCGTTAAAGAAATGATTCCAAAATGGGAGTCTCGATGTTGAGGATGTCGCCATGACAACATTATTAAAGTCATGTTTGTGAAGAAAACGGAAGTGGACCAAGAATTGCTGGCAAGTCACTGGTACTCAAGTCAAGAGACAGCCAGCGAGGAAGAAAGATACCGTGAAGGATGAGAGACCAAGACCTCTGAAGAAAGCTAGAATAGAGGCTATTGAAGAGGCACCTAAACAGGCGAGTGAAGAGGAACCTGCAGAGGCGAGTGATGAGGAACCTGCAGAGGCGAGTGAAGAGGAACCGCAGAGGCTCGCTCAAAAGTGACTACGACCGCTGATGGGTTGACCAGAGGAAATTGAAGCCATGTTCAAGGTCATCCTTGATTCCATGAGGGAAGGGTTTGGGGCGTGCATTGAGAGATCAAGGATCTCTTGAAAAGGGTGGAAGCATTGGAGAAGAAGGTTGGTCTCACCACAAACGGAAACGAAAGGGACACCAACAGGGACAAAGGCACCGGGGTTAGTAAACAAAGTTGATCACCTATTTAAATGTTTGAATTAGTTGGACGATTTAATGACGACTTATAAATAAGTCGCCCGAAAGTTTCCAAACGACTTACTTGTAAGTCGCCTATTAAGTCGTCCCTGGATTACTTTCTGCATCTAACTTATAATTAAGTAGTAGAACACTTATAATTTTGTACATTGCAGAGTGAAAGTCTTCCAGATGGTAGTTCCTGCCGAGGAGAAAGGGACTGGTGTGCATACAGATGGTAGTTCCTTGCAGAAGGAGAAAGGGACTGATGTGCCTACAGATGCTCGTACCTTGCCGGAGGAGAAAGGGCCTGCTGTGCCTGCAGTTGCTAGTACCTTGCCGGAGGAGAAAGGGCCTGTTGTGCCTATAGTTGCTAGTTCCTTGCCCGTGGAGCAAGGGACTGGTGTGCCTACAGATGGTAGTTCCTTGCCGGAGGAGAAAGGGACTGATGTGCATACAGATGGTAGTTCCTTGCAGAAGGAGAAAGCTAGACCTGAAGAAAACAGGGACGCTGCTATGATCCTTGGCCGTGCAAAGAGTGATCGAAGAAGGAAACTTGCTGCTTCACAGCAATCTCCTTATCGCGGGCAACCGACGGCGGGGCCATCATTCAGCAGATCCGTGCTATCATCCTTTTGCACCAAATAACAAGGATAAATTGAAAGAGCTCGCTACTTGGTTGCAAGAGTGTCCGTAAGTGTTTGCTTTTCCCATAATAGCTTGCTTTAGTCTACAAAAACTGATCGCTTTTAAACATTTTGTGTTTGCAGTCAATATAGAACACCATACGAAAAAAAACCACAGAATTGTCGCACTTGGTGGTATCAGACCCTCCGGAGAGACTTAGAATGGCCGACGGACTGTAAGTCTTCTGCTATGACTTAGTTCATTATTAGTGTCAGTCGGGACCGCGTCACGTAGACAACTTACCGATGACTTACCAATAAGTCGCCCGATAAGTCGTCTGTTCAGATGATCGCCCGCACGACTTACCTTTAAGTCGCCTCTGCTCAGATGATCGCATGCACGACTTACCCTTAAGTCGCCTGATTCGTAGATGACTTTCATCACTAACTTACGCTACTAGCTAAGTCGCCTGATATCTTATATGCAGATATTGATGCTGGATGAATGTGCCGAGGAAGAGGTACACGGATAACCCACATCATTTCGGGCGACAAGTTATGCTTCCTTGATCATCTCTTTGCTCATCATTGGAGTTTTAACTACAAGGAGTTTAAGGATTCCAAGCCCGATAGGAATGGTTTAGGAAGAAGACTACCTGGTGGGGCGTTGAATTATTATAATGGCACTATACCATCATTTTGCAGATCAAACAGATTTGGGGCCTTGATATCACAGATGTCTATGCCCATCGAACCACAACGACAGTCATTGGATTGCTATGTGGATCCAAATCCCTAAGAGGCACATTGTCGTCTTTGACAGCATCGTACATGTATCTCCCGGAAAACTTCGATGAGGTGATGGAGCCTTTTCTCCACATGATCCCTTATATGCTTGTTGAGTGTGCTCCCAATGGCGTGGTGCGTGCGAATACAGCCTGGCCATTCACTTATGAGAGACTAGAGGATTTACCTCAGGCCGAGCTGGTGATTGTGGTGTGTACTGGCATTGAATGTCATGCTCTTGGGATGCCATTTAGTAAAAAGAGTTTGCTAAGAACAAGGGGAAGGCTATTAGGGATAAGATGGCGGTGGATATATTTGAAGAGTTGCGGCGTGCATCCGTGGGAAAACAGGATGGCGATGAAAACTATGGTGCATATGGTGATGACAGATAGATCAGGCTGTAGCCAATGTATTTGTAACCTTTGTATATAAACTTGATATTTTGTGCAAGAACCTTTTGTATTTGTAAACTTTTGTAATCTTATGTGCAGTTCCTTTTGTTATCATTTGTTTCATACTCGCCTGCTTAATCTACAACCATCTCAACTCAACTAATATAAAACACTAATAATAGATTTTTGACACATAAGTTCATTACATGAAGACCTTTACGGACGACCTTCGACGACTTAAATGAAGGTCGCCTAGAAGACTAAACACTGGACGACTAACTTGAAGGTCTTCTTGAATAAAACAACTCTAGATCGACTAAATGGACGACCTTCGACGACTTAAATGAAGGTCGCCTAGAAGACTAAACACCGGACGACTAACTTGAAGGTCTTCTTGAATAAAAACTCGGGCGACTAAATGGGCGACCTTCGGGCGACTTAAATGAAGGTCGCCCGGAAGACTAAACCTCGTCATTCTTACATTGTGGTTTCAGATGGCGGTACCTTGCACACGAGCATCTATAAGCTCGTGGTTGCCTCGGTTTACGCCCTCTCATCCCGATAGCTCCAACCAGGATTGCCATCTTGATTTCTTCGTCTTCCCGACCACGCTTTACTTCGGAGGAAGGCATGTATGCTCTCAACTTGTTGTCCATTACAAGGATATATATTCTCGAGTATCCTGCAAACAGAAAATCCTTTGAGTACGGAGATACAAGTGTGTTGATATGCAAACCGACAGATTCTCCAGCAGCTATAGCATGAGAGCAAGGTATTTTCTCCACTGCATAGACACCACAATCACATTTCCCATGTTCCAAATCAACCACACAGTCCATTCGCCACCTTTCACAAAGAATTGCCATCCGCCAATTGGTTGTACCGTCATCGATCTGCTATCTCCGATCAAACAGCAAGCAAGTGTTCAACACCCGACTATGTTGAGTAGTGAGACTCAAAGCATCTTCTCTCCTTTTCCAAAACCACTTTCCTAGCTTCTCCTTATGAACTCCAACAGGAACTGAATCGAAATCCTCTAGCTCGCTTCGCGGAATTAATAGATTCAGCGATGTTGCTTGTTTTATGTTGTACCTGTCCCCTGGCAATGAACCCTTGACCATAGGCTGACGCCGCATCCTCCAAATATGTTGCAAGGTCCGGATTTGCACTCAGATCTCATCCATGTACCGGTCAAAATCTGAAACCGTATGAGCATAAGCAGCACCTTTCACCAAGTACAAGAGATGTTTCCCTTTAAATTTTTTGACAATGTTTTCTTGAAGGTGATAATAACATATTCCTCGGGTTGCCCAAGGAAACACCTTGTCACACGCATTTTTAATGGCCAAGTGCCGGTCGGAGACTATCACTGAGGCTGGTCATCGATACACAAATAGCCAATTTTGTGAAAACCATTCCCAAGAAGGTGCATCTTCAGCATCTACGATCCCAAAGCCAATGGAAATATCTGAAAATTCTCATCTTGTGCGGTTGCAACTAGCATAACACCTCCATACTTCCCACTTAGGTGAGTCCCATCCACCACAATGACCCTTCTCTGATATCTAAAACCTTTGATAGAAGCTCCAAAAGAGAGAAATAGATACTTAAATCTATTCATAGAATCAAGTTCTATAGCCGTGATAGAATCGGGATTTGCTAAGGAGATTTGCTCGAGATATGATGGCGACGCCGAATACCCATCTTCTGCTGTTCCTCTCACCAATGTTTGTGCATATAAAAGTGCTTTGTATGAAGTGGTGTAATCAAGATTCATGCTAAACATCTTCTTCATTGCAATAGTGATATGTCTGCGGATTCAACCCATCAATGATTCCAACACGATCAATGAAAAGCCTACCAACATACTTAGAGTCACGTAAGGTCTCACCGAGATTCGATCTCCCACTGAACATGTATGTTTTTCCACATACTTTGTTACCCAAAACGTTTCTGTCCCATGTTTCACACTTGCTCTGACCTTCCATTCACAACCACTAACCGGACATGTTGTCACAAGGAGAGTTTTCGTTGACTTGTATATTCTGAAGGTGAACTTAAGCCTCACTGCTGTCAACCTCGGTTCAAAGCAAGGCATCCTTGCTACCAAAACTCGGTTGACATAGATATTGTTACCATTCGATCTTCCACCTTCCTGTTTTAATTCTTCAAAACATATATCATCTTCTTCATCCTCATCTTCAACCTTTCCATAAACATCAATCCTCACCATTCTTGTCCGCTTCAGTTTTAATAGAGATATCACCATCCTCCTCCCCATCATCCTCCTCCCCATCATCCTCCCCATCATCCTCCCCATCATCCTCCCCATCATCCTCCTCCCCATCATGATTTTCATCTTCAACCAAATTATCATCATCCTCTTCAAAACATTCATCGCTTCATCATCGAAACCATTTGCACCTTGCTACTTCGCCGATACACAAAGCATTACACTATGCGCTGGTTATCTCGAGCAAGTTTCTAACTTGTCTATCACTTGTAACATGAATAGGAAGGTCCTGAGCCATCATCATTTCTGCTGGTAATGAGTAGGTTATCTCCACATTCTCGTCACGTTAAAATCTTCTAGAGCCATCAGAAGAAGTTCCGTTCGCTCGAACCTTCACTCAAAACATTCTCGCTCCTTTTGCATTATCAACCACAAAATCCCAACAGCAATCTTTTAACAACCATTCCCCATACACCGCATGTAACCGACGATCATCCGCAAAAATTCAAAATAAAACACATTAGTAAACATGAAGACGACTAACAGTAAGTGACGACTAACGACTAAACATTAGGCGCGACGACTAAACAAGAAGTCGCCTGCACGACTAAACAAAGTCGACTAAAAAGTAAGTCTTCTGCACGACTAATAAGTCGCCTGACGATAAACAAGTAGTTGTCTGTAACAACCAAACAAGAAGTCGTCCAAACAGGTCATTTTGCAATTGAATTTTAATTAGATCGACTTACCATTAAGTCGTCGTAAGTCGCCTAAACAAGAAGTCGCCCAAGGAAGTCGTTTAAAGATGTTAGTTTGCATTGACCATCAGGTCAGATATTTGACTTTTCCCGACCTAATTTACGTGTCGCCTTCGGTAAACAAAAATTACAATATTTAATTGAAGCTGATCGACTTAATTAGGTCTGGTTATTGCAATTGAAAACAAAACTTAATTATTTAACTTTACCAGATCGATTTCTCGAAAGTCGCCCTCGGCAGACTTAGAGAAAGTCGCCCAAGATAACCGGTTTGACCAGATGACTTGGGACGACTTACCAAGAATCTGACGACTTTGCTTATCTTGGAAGACTTTCAACTAAGTCGTTTCCGTGATCGCTTCGTAAGTCGCCTCGAGATAAGTTAAATATTTAAGTTTTATTTTCCAATGCAAAACCAAGGATCCACGCATGTTAAGTCGCTCAGATTTAATAAAATTTGAAATTTTTGTTTTTCTGGACGACTTACCATTAAGTCAGCCCGTAAAAGTCAAATATCCGACACAATTTGGCCAAATGCAAAATTAACCGTTTATTCTGTAACGACTTACGGTAAGTCGCCTAGTGGTATTTCACGCATTTTTTTAAAGAACAAAGCCTGACGACTTTAGTTAAGTCGTCTGTTGGACCGTAAGACTTACGGGTAAGTCTTCTACGTAACAGCTCGAAAAATTCAATTTCTTACCTTAAACTAGTGAGATGACTTCCTTAGCACGAGTCTTCTCCAACCACCCGAACCTCAAACGAAAGTAACCCACGTTGAATAGTATGCTTCAATAAATTTATCAACCATAAAAGTTTTGAATCAAAAGCTTGAGTTTTGGATGAATATTGAGGCAAAGTGAGAGAGAAGTTGTTTTAGTTCATAACAATTGAGAAAGAGAGAGTGTAAATCGTACTAGGTGCATTAAGGGGGGCATTAAGAGCTCCAAATTGGTAGTTTGTTGTGGTTGGTGTATTGATGGCAATGGCAATCAAGTAAATTTGTGAAGGTGATGAGGTTGAGAGAGTAAAAGAGCCATTTTCGAAAGAAAAAAACATAAATTAATGGCATTTTAAGTGAATAATGTGAACAAGTAGGGTTGAATATAGCTAACCATTTCCAACAAAGCATGAGAGTGCTAGCTATTAATTTCAGCCATGAAGCCATTTTGCAACAACCCCTTAAAAAAAAATCAAAAATACAAGTAGAAAAATAGACAATGTTGAGAAAGAAACCTTCTCCTATCAAATATCGTATATATGTGATTTAAAACGTATATGTCCAAAAGAATCTAATGTTTTAAGTTTAACAGTGCCAACAAAAGAAAATAAAACAAAACGTGTGGGGTTTGAATATAAAAAGTAGTACAATACCATGGATCTTCCATTTCTAAAAGAATCAGTTTATAAGTTAATCAAAATTTTAAACTTTAACTTTTACAAGTTGTCATTGTCAAACCTTTTGGCAATTCAAAACATTATTTTCTAGAATTAACCATCTTAGTTAATAATTATTAAAACCCAACCCCATCCCCACAGACCACAAAACCAAAAAGTAACACAAATTCATTCAATTTTTTAGAAAATATATATAAAGGGTTGAAAAATCTTCTTTTAAAATCATTAAATTCTGGAATATAGGTACATGAGTGTCTAGACATGAAATCAGCCTTTGATAATGCTTTTGCTTATAATGTTTTTTTACTAACAACCTATACATGTATAGTTATACAATTTTAATACGACATCTTGGTCATCTCCCAATTCGAGTCTATATAGTTTCTTAATGATAGGTATCCCTTCATTTATTACAAAACCTATTAGATTTTGGGCTGTATAAAAATAGCTTAATATCATAAGTTATAAATAAATTATCAAGTAAAGTAGAACACAACTCTAGAGACTCAATGCTCTGATGACCGTAAAATATGGGGGAATATTCCCTAATAGATTAATTATATATGCGTACGTATGTGAGATTTTATTCTAGATCAGAAGGATAGTGCCATTGAATATGCTTCTTGCATGTAATATATAAACACAATACAGACAATAAGTTTAGTTGAGAGCTGAAAGATATATGGAGAAAGGTGTAAATGTATTACAGGGCAAGATCTCCTTTGGCAGGAATCTATTACTCCATTGTTGCATATGCATGTATGTTTGTGGTGAGCTCTCTGCCAAAGGAGATTTGCCCGGTAATTCTTTTGTGCCAATGTTTTATCTAAATTAATTTTGGGTTAATTACATTTTACATTTTTAGTCAAAATGGACATTAGCTTTATAGCTAGTCGAAGTAGACACTATCCATATCATGTCTTGTTATGTTTTAATTACTACTCATAATAAAAGAGGATGTATGTATCTTAAAATATGGCCACAGACGATTTTTTTTTTCTTTTTGCGTGACCATCAATAGATACAAGTTGATGCATGAAGATCTTGTACTCATGAAGTTGGTAAGTAAAAACATTAGTTATGTACCTTAAATTTTTTTTTAAAAAATCATTAGTTATGTACCTTAATACAATTTTCTCATGCAGATCATTTCCAAATCGGTACCAACCTTGACACCTAGTTCGGCTTCCTACCTGCCTAGCACTCTCGAAGGACAACCAATGACTCCTGAGTCTGAAGCCGATCTCGGTGTCAAGTCTCTTGATATAGTTGGATGCAATGTTCAAGAAATCGATAAGCAATAATTGAGCGTTTTGTAGAGGTTTAATGCTTAGTCGAGCATCTAGGCACCGCTTAGACCTGACTTTAAAAAAATTGTTTCAGAAAATTATTTCACTTATGACCCATATGTCACACAGGCGTATACCAATTTTTAGAACATTGGTTGCATGTTTCTTAGATTTCTAGACACAAAACGTGACACAAGTGATAGTATATGTTGAGTAGGACTATAAATCCAACTCTAAATAGGAATTGTTCTATTAGAGATTTGGGTACTTTTTCCCCGGGGAAACATGCTTTTAGCAATGGGGTTTATACCGTTTGTGTCTAGATTCATGCATAAATTTAATAAGAGCTTTTGGTTCCCACTACTCATATTCTTAATTCGACTAGGTGGAGACGTAGAAACATTGTTGATGCCTGGTATATATAATCAGTCTCATGTGTCCTCTGTTGTGATAATTTTTGGACATCAAGATGGCTCCTGTCTAGTCTCTATGGGAGACACATGTGAAGGCGATACTGTTATGGCGAGACAAAGCGAAGTGAGGGTAGTTTAGAAACGAGCGTGTGAAGATTGTAGGAGGCACATCGTGGTTTATAAACTAAGCTCATTGGTCTCGACGGACCTGACGGTATAGTTAACCTTGATGAAACTCTCGACGTCAAGGGTCTAGACCCGGATTTAATCAGCCAAGCTAGCTCAATTGCGTGACGTCGACTGACCCCATTAGTTTTGCTAATTAATTGGCTCTCTGTATTTCTCACAATAATTCTTGAGTGATTGGTTCCATTCTTTGTCACTTTTTTTATTAAACTTGTAATATGTCAATTGTTTAAATGAAAATCCAAAGTCAAAAGTTTTTAGATTCATGATTCATGAACAAGTACAACTAACAATTGTTGACTAGTCTGGTTGACAATAAAGAAAAAAAAATCACCAACTTGCTCACGTACAAATTTAAAGCCCACTAACAGCCTTACAAAAAAACTCGGCCCAATCAGTATCAAAAAGTAAAGCTGAGGTGGCGAACAGAGATTGGTTGTACTATCGTGTCTCGCATCGCCTCGCCACGTTTCTGCATTAATCCAAAAATGAGAAAAAGAAAAATAAAAATCTGAAATGGAATTATAAGGTGGTGGGTGCGACCTTCGTCTTTCGTTGACCATCCAAAGCTACAAACGCTCTTTTCTCCGTGTGAAGGGGAAGAAAATCATCTCAGCCGTCGGTTTTCCAAAGGTGATCTCTCTCCCTCTTCATAGATCGAAGCTCCTTATTATAAGGATCTCTTCCGATCTCTGATTCTTTCCCCTACTGAACATTTTCTTTCCCCATCGTAATTCGTGAGTCTTTCGCATCAGATCTGCGTCATTATTGAATCTACGGTCCTCTAGATCTCTTTAGCGTGTTCTAATCACCGATCTGTATCGAATTCATGTATGGATCGGATGCGTTTTCGTTAGATCTGGTTCTTTACATCATATAGGGTGCATGAGATAGCTTTCGTTAGCTCCATTCAAGTGAAAGTTTCGTTATTTGTTCTTGCCATCCACTTGTATTGATAGTGGGTTACGAAATTTGCACAGATTCATTGCATGGGATGGAAAAAGTTTCAATTTTGCATGAAAAAGTTTATAACTTTATGTCAATGCGTGTGGA
This sequence comes from Brassica carinata, assembly GCA_016771965.1. Classification (NCBI taxonomy): domain Eukaryota; kingdom Viridiplantae; phylum Streptophyta; class Magnoliopsida; order Brassicales; family Brassicaceae; genus Brassica; species Brassica carinata. The sequence goes on from CM028692.1 coordinate 49,150,664, forward strand.
ATTGTATAGTTTTTATTTCATAATTTTCAGAAGCTGACTTGAATTTTGTATGTACAGAAGTTGGATTAGTAGGATACTAGAATGGGAGGAGGGTTTAGAGTTTTGCATCTGGTGAGGCCGTTCTTGGCTTTTCTGCCTGAGGTCCAGAGTGCTGACAGGAAGGTGCCTTTCAGAGAGAAGGTTATCTACACTGTCATCTCTCTCTTCATCTTTCTTGTCTGCAGTCAGCTTCCACTCTATGGGATCCACTCTACCACCGGTGCCGATCCTTTCTACTGGATGCGTGTCATTCTCGCTTCCAACCGTGGGACTGTGATGGAGCTGGGTATTACTCCCATCGTCACCTCTGGGCTTGTGATGCAGCTCTTGGCTGGTTCTAAGATTATTGAGGTTGACAACAATGTCCGTGAGGACCGTGCCCTCCTGTAAGTAATGTTGTGGTTTCTTCTTTAACATTATTCAGTCAATCTGTTTTGTGAGTTCTTATTATGTGTTTGGATTTTACTTTTGTAGGAATGGTGCTCAGAAGCTTCTTGGTATTCTGATTGCCATCGGTGAGGCTGTTGCTTACGTTCTTTCTGGAATGTATGGCCCCGTTGGACAGCTTGGTGTTGGAAACGCCATCCTCATCATCCTCCAGCTTTTCTTTGCCGGAATCATTGTTATCTGCCTTGACGAGCTTCTTCAGAAAGGATATGGTCTCGGCTCAGGAATCTCCCTTTTCATTGCCACCAACATCTGGTTAGGACGAGTTCTTCCTTTCCTTTTATATCTCTTGCTCAAGATCATTTCTAATACTTCAAATTGACTATACGCAGTGAGAGCATTATCTGGAAGGCATTTAGCCCAACCACCATCAACACTGGTCGTGGAGCTGAGTTTGAAGGTGCTGTTATCGCGTTGTTCCATATGCTGATAACCAAGTCCAACAAGGTTGCAGCTCTCCGCCAAGCATTCTACCGGCAAAACCTGCCAAACGTTACCAACTTGCTTGCCACTGTCTTGATCTTCTTGATTGTCATCTACTTCCAAGGGTTCCGTGTGGTTTTACCTGTGAGATCAAAGAATGCCCGTGGGCAACAGGGTTCTTACCCAATCAAACTGTTCTACACCTCTAACATGCCCATCATTCTCCAATCTGCTCTCGTCTCAAACCTTTATTTCATCTCCCAGGTACATGCATTTCCCACCACTTCACTGTACGTACAGTGAATACATTTTTGTCTGCTTATATATCGAAATATTCATATATTTTTTGTCTTCTTTATAATATGAACGAATATTTCATTTAAATTAATTCACGTATTATTTTAAGTAAAGAATAAAACAAACTTTTATATCTATTTCTAATATAATATTATTTAGTAAATAGTTTTAAATACTTTGAAAAACTCATATAGTTCACAAGCATCAGAATAGTTCAAGTACTTGTAAATAGCAGTAATATGACGGCAAGAACTTGCAGTAATTCATTTTGATCAAGATTCGAAATAGCAAGCACTGTTTTAACAAGTCAAGCACAAAGTCAAAATTTTATTATCAAGCAGCGCAGTCAAGAGAAAGACACGCAAAATAATGAGTACCGCCTTGTGCCCAGCCCTAACGATTAGTGAGCAGACATAAAACATAAGAGTTTTCTAAGTCAGCGGTAGAGACGGTTAAG